>NW_026499976.1:0-25927 GCF_026875155.1 Cherax quadricarinatus | reverse complement strand
AATTTTTTAAAAATTATTTCATGTGTAAAAATATAATTTTAGCTAAAATGGTGCTAAATGCTAAATCGTCGAAATAAGTTTTAAAACATCTTTTTTGCCCATTTTTCGATTTTTCAATTTTTTTGGTATTTTTAAAAAAATTAGAAATTTAAAAAATTTTTCTGAATTTTCATCAAAAAATTTTTTGTTTTTTGAAAAATATGTAATATATTTTAAAATGTTGAAAACCCTCAAAAAAATTCTTCCATTGCAATTCTATAAAAAGTTTAAAAAAACCAGAATTTTAGCTAAAAAAATCGGGTTTTTGTTAAAAGTGTCCTAAATCCAAAAAATCGTCGAAATATGCAGTAAAACATATTTTGAAACATTTTTCGATTTTTTAATCTTTTTTTTTTAAAAAAAAATTATGAAATTTCAAAAATTTTCGAATTTCATCGAATTTATGGGCTTTTTGAAAAAATGTAATTTTTTTAAATGTTGGGAAGTCGAAAAATTAATTCCTTAGCAATTCGTAAAAAGTTGAAAACCCTAAATTTTTAGTAAATATCAGGTTTTTTTGGGAAAAAGTGTTCTAAATCTCCAAATCGTCGAATATGCAGAAAACATTATTTTACCATTTTTTTCAATTTTTTAATCTTCAGGTTTTTTCAAAATAGCATAAGCATTAAAAAAAATCGAAAAATTGGAAAAAATGATGTTTTACGATTTTTTGACATTTAGAAATTTTTTTTAGAGCACTTTTTTTACACAAACCTTTCTTTTTTAGCTAAAATACATGGATTTTAAAAATTAAAATATAATTTACCAAAAAATAGTGTCAATTTAAGTTCTTTTTGCATAAAACAATTCCACATTTTTTTAATTCGTTTTTAAAAAAATTTAAAAATATTTTTTTTGCTGAAAAATGGGTTTTCTGAAAAGGTTAAAAAATGTTTTAAAATAAAATTGCGAAAACACTTTTTGACTTTTTTGAATTTTTCAAGCTTTTTTTTAAAAAAAAATATGAAATTTAAAAAATTTTTTAAATTTTTCATAAAAATTTATGGGCTTTTAAAAAATTTAATATATTTAAAAATTTAAAAGCTTAAAAAATTTTCCATTAAATTCAAAAAGTTTAAAAAATCCTAATTTTTTTACAAAAAAGTTTGTTCAAAAGTTTTCAAATGTTAAATCGTCAAAATTGAGTTTAAAACACTTTTGCCAAATTTTTGTTTTTTTTCAAATTTTGGTTTTTAAAAAATATATGAAATTTTTAAAAATTTTCTGAATTTATTAAATTTTTTGCTTTTTGAAAAAAATAAAAATTTTTGAATTTTTTAAAAAAGTTTGAAAACCCTGGGGGGGGGGGGGGGGGGGGGGGGGGGGGGGGGTTTTTTGCAAAATTGTTTTTTAAATGTTTTCAAAAAATTAAATTCAAATATGCATAAAACTTTTTTTCTTTTTTAATTTTTAAATGCTTCATTATTTTCAAAATAAAAAAAATTTGAAAAAATAAAAATGTTAAAAATTTGGTTTTTATGCTATTTGCATTTGAGCTTTTTTAACTTTTTTCAAAACCTTTTTTTTTTAAAAATAATGTTTCAAAAAATTTTGACACAATTTTCCCAAAAATGTTATTTTAAACTTTTAGCTAAATTAAATTTCCCATAGAAAATTCTGATAAAAAAATTTGAAAATCCATAAAATTTTAGCTAAAAATCTTTTGTTAAAAAGTGTTCAAAAGTTTAAAAATGCAAAATTGCAGTAAAACATTTTTTCCAATTTTTCGATTTTTTCAATGTTTTTGGTTTTTTTAAAAAAATATGAAAAATGAAATGTAAAATAATGAAATCCCGAAGGATTGGAAAAAATCGAAAAAAAAGCTAAAAATATGATTTGTCATATTTAAGATTTTAGCATTTAAACACTTTTCGAAAAAATTTTGATTTTTTAACTAAAAATTTCATTTGGAAAATGTTTCAAATTTTTTATCAGAATTTTTGGAATTTTTGAAATTATCAGGTTTTTAAATTTTAAAGTTTTCAAATTTTCAAAACCCCATAAAAATTTCCATTTTTAAAAAAATTTTTTAATTTTAAAATTTTTTAAAAAAACCCCCAAAAGTTTTGAAAAAATCAAAAAAATTGGAAAATATGTTTTATGCATATTTCGCGATTGAGTTTTTAAAACATTTTCAACAAACCTTTTTTTTACTAAAATCATGGATTTTCAAACTTTTTATCAAAAAAACTGGGGGAAATTTGAATTTAGCTAAAATTTTTTAAAAAATTTTTGTTAAAAATTTTTATAAAATTTCAATGTGAAAAATAAAGTTTTTTTAAAAATGTTTAAATCAAAATGTCAAAAATATGCTTAAAAACATTTTTGCCATTTTTTTTCCGTTTTTTCAATCTTTTGGTTTTTTTTAAAAAAATTTAAAATGAAATATTCAAAATTTTTTTGAATTTCATCGAAATTTTTGTTTTTGAAAATATGTAAATACTTTAAAATTTTTAAAAAGTTTTCGAAAAATTCAATTCCATTAGCAATTCTGATAAAAAAGTTTGAAAATCCATGAAATTGTAGCTAAAAAATCAGGGTTTGTCTGAAAAAGTGTCTAAATGCCTAAATCGTCGAAATATGCAAGTAATACCAAACACACACTTACCCACCACACCTCTACGTATACCCCTAAAACATCATTTTGACAAAAACATTTTCGATTTTTTAAATGCTTTAATATTTTTAAAAAAATATATGAAATTTCAAAAAATTTTTCTGAATTTCATCGAATATTTCATGGGCTTTTTGAAAAATATGTAATATGCTTTAAAATGTTGGAGGAGAGCTCGAAAAATTCATTTCCATTAGCATTTTCTGATTAAAAATGTTTGAAAATCCATGAATTTTAGCTAAAATATAGGTTTGTTTGAAAAGTGTTCTAAATGCTCCAAATCGTCGAATATTGCCAGTAATCATTATTTACCATATTTTTCGGATTTTTTCAATGCTTCAGGTTTTTTCAAATTGCATAAGCATTGAAAAAATCGAAAAATATGGTATAAAATGATGTTTTACTGATATTTCGACGATTTAGACGTATTTAGAAAGGCACTTTTCACACAAACCTTTCTTTTTAGCTAAAATACATGGATTTTCCCCACTTAAAAATATATTATTGACTACAATACTACACTAGAATGTCATATTTAAGTTACTTTTTAGCATTAAAATTCAATTCCATCGTAATTCTGATAAAAAAGTTTGAAAATCCATGAATTTTAGCTGAAAAATCAGGGTTTGTCTGAAAGTGTTCTAAATGGTTCTAAATAGTCGAAATATGCAGTGTAAAACATCATTTTGCCCAATTTTTCGGATTTTTCAATGCTTTTGGTAATTTAAAAAAAAATGTATGAAATATTCAAAAATTTTTCTGACTTTTCATCGAAATTTTATGGGCTTTTTGAAAAATAGTAATATTACTTTAAAAATGTGAAAAAGGCTTCGAAAATTCAGTTTCCTTTAGCAATTCGATAAAAAGTTTGAAAATCATGAATTTTAGCTAAAATCTCAGGTTTGTCTCAAAGTGTTCTAAATCTCTAAATCGTCGAAATTTGCAGGTAAACATCATTTTGCCACATTTTCGATTTTTTCAATACTTTTGGTATTTTTAAAAAATATATGAAATTTTCAAAAATATTTCTGAATTTCATCGAAACTTTATTTGCTTTTTGAAAAATATGTAATATACTTTAAAATGTTGAAAAGCCTCGAAAAATTAAATTCCATTAGCAATTCTGGTCAAAAAACGTTTTGAAAATCCATGATTTTAAGCTAAATATCAGGTTTGTCTAAAAAGTGTTCATAAATGCTCCAAATGTCGAAAATTGCAGTAAAAACATTTTATTTTACCATATTTTTCAATTTTTTCAATGCTTCAGGTATTTTCAAAATAGCATAAGCATTGAAAAAATCGAAAAATGTGGTAAAATGATGTTTTACTGCATATTTTGACGTTTGCAGCAATTTATAGCACTTTTCACACAAACCTTTCTTTTTAGCTAAAAGACATGGATTTTCACAGCTTAAATATATATTTGACACAATACTACACTAGAATGTCATATCTAAGTACTTTTAGCATAAAATTCAATTCTTCAGTATTCTGATAAAAAAAAAAAAAGTTTGAAAATTCCATGAATTTTTAGCTGAAAAATCAGGTTTGTCTGAAAAGTGTCTAAATGTTCTATATCGTCGAAATATGCAGCTAGGTAAAACATCATTTGCCACATTTTCCCGATTTTTTCAATGCTTTTGGTATTTTTAAAAAATATATGAAAATATAATGCTATGCCCTGAAATATATGAAATTCCTCTGAGGATTGGAGAATATCGAAAAATATGCTAAAATGATGTTTTGTGCCATATTTCGACGATTTGGACAGCATTTAGAACACTTTTTCAGACAAAGCTGATTTTTTAACTAAAATTCATGGATTTTCAAACTTTTTTATCAGAATTGCTAATGGTATTGAAATTTTTATCGAGGCTTTAACATTTTTAAAGTATATTACATATTTTTTCAAAAAGCCCATAAAAATTTCCATTAAATTCAGAAATATTTTTTGGAATTTTCAAAATATTTTTAACAACCACCAAAAGCTTTGAAAAAAATCGAAAAAAGAAAAAAAAATATGGCAAAATGATGGTTTTAGTGCATATTTCGACGACTTAGAGCATTTAGAACACTTTTCAGACAAACCTGATTTTTTAGCTAAAAGTCATGGATTTTCAAACTTTTTCATCAGAATTTCTGATGGGAATTGTATTTATGCTGAAAATTCTTTAAAATATGGACATTTTAAGTGTAAGGATTGTGTCATTAAATATTTCAAGTGTGGAAAATGCATGTATTTTAGCTAAAATGTGCTCCAAATGCTGGAAATCGTCGAAATATGCTTTAAAACATCATTTTTGCACATTTTTCGATTTTTTCCCCCCCCCCCCCCCCCCCCTACTTTTGGTATTTTTCAAAAATTACTGAAATATTCAAAAATATTTCAGAAATTTCATCGAAACGTTATTTGTTTTTTGAAAAAAAAATATGTAATATACTTTAAAATGTTTGAAAAGCCTCGAAAAAAATTCAATTCCATTAGCAATTCTGATAAAAAAGTTTGAAAATCCATGAATTTTAGCCCTCTAAAAATCAGGTTTGTTTGAAAAAAGTGTCTAAATGCCCTAAATAAGTCGAAATATGCAGTAATAGTAAAAACATCAATTTGAAACATTTTTCGATTTTTTAAATGCTTTTAGTATTTTTAAAAAAATATATGAAATATTCAAAAAATTTTCTGAATTTCATCGAAATTTCATGGGCTTTTTGAAAAATATGTAATATGCTTTAAAATGTTGGGAGCCTCTGAAAAATTCAATTCCATTAGCATTCTGGTTAAAATAAAGTTTGAAAATCCATGAATTATAGCTAAATATCAGGTTTGTTTGAAAAAAGTGTTCCTAAATGCTCCAAATCGTCGAAATATGCAGTAAAACATTATTTTACCATATTTTTCGATTTTTTCAATGCTTCAGGTATTTTCAAAATAGCATAAGCATTGAAAAAAATCGAAAAATATGGTAAAATGATGTTTTACTGCATATTTCGACGATTTGGAGCATTTAGAGCACTTTTCACACAAACCTTTCTTTTTAGCGAAAAATACATGGATTTTTCCACACTTAAATATATATTGTCACAATATTACACTAGAATGTCATATTTAAGTTACTTTTAGCATAAAATTCAATTCCATCAGTAATTCTGATAAAAAAGTTTGAAAATCCATGAATTTTAGCTAAAAAATCCAGGTTTGTCTGAAAAGTGTTCTAAATGTTCTAAATCGTCGAAATATGCAGTAAAACATCATTTTGCCACATTTTTCGATTTTTTCAATGCTTTTGGTAATTTAAAAAAAATGTATGAAATATTCAAAATTTTTTTTTCTGAAATCCATCGAAATTTTACGGGCCTTTTTTGAAAAATATGTATATACTTAAAATGTTGAAAAGCTTCGAACAAAAATTCAGTTCATTAGCAATTCTATTCTGATAAAAAAGTTTGAAATCTAATGAATTTTAGCTAAAATATCAGTTTGTCTAAAAGTGTTCTAAATGCTTCTTAAATCGTCGAAATATGCAGTAAAACTCATTTTGCCTACATTTTTCGAATTTTTTCAATGCTTTTTGGTATTTTTTAAAAAATATATGAAATATATGAAATGCCTGCAATAATGAATACCTGAAGGATTTGGAGAATCAAAAAATATGCTAAAATGATTGTTTTGCTGCCCATTTCAGACATTAGGAGCATTTAGAACACTTTTCAGACAAAGCTGATTTTTTTTTACTAAAATTCATGGATTGTCAAACTTTTTTATCAGAATTGCTAATGAATAGAAATTTACCGAGGCTTTTCAACATTTTAAAGTATATTACATATTTTTCAAAAGCCTCCTTAAAATTCCTTAAATTCAGAAATATTTTTGAACTATTCAAATATTTTTACACCACCAAAAGTCTTTGAAAAATCGGAAATGTGACAAAATGATTTGTTTACTGCATATTTTCAACGATTTAGATCATTTAGAACACTTTCAGCAAACCTGATTTTTTAGCTAAAATTCATAGATTTCAAACTTTTTTATCGGAATTACTTATGGAATTGAATTTTATGCTGAAAATTAACCTAAATATGACATTTTAGTGTAGCATTGTGTCAATATGTATTTCTAAGTGTGAAAAAACCATGTATTTTTAGCTAACAAGAAAGGTGTGTGTGTGAAAAGTGTTCTAAATGCACCAAATCGTCGAAATATGCATTAAACATCATATTTTCATATTTTTCGATTAATCATCTTTTTGCTATTTTTTAAAAATACCTGAGCATTGAAAATATCGAAAAATATGTAAAAATGATGTTTTACCTGACTATTTCGACGATTTGGAGGCATTTGGAAACACTTTGAGACATAAACCTTGATATTTTGAGCTGAAATTTCATGATTTTCAAACTTTTGTCATAATTGCTAGTGGAGTTGAATTTTATCGAGTCTTTTCAACATTTCCAAGTATATTACATATTTTTCAAAAAGCCCATAAAATTTCGATGAAATTCAGAAATTTTTTTGAATATTTCATATATTTTTTAAAAAATTACCAAAAGCATTGAAAAAATCGAAAAATGTGGCAAAATGATGTTTTAGTGCATATTTCGACGACTTAGAGCATTTAGAACACTTTTCAGACAAACCTGATTTTTTAGCTAAAAGTCATGGATTTTCAAACTTTTTCATCAGAATTACTGATGGAATTGAATTCTATGCTGAAAGTACTTAAATATGACATTTTAGTGTAGTATTGTGTCAATAAATATTTCAAGTGTGAAAATCCATGTATTTTAGCTAAAATGTGCTCCAAATGCTGGAAATCGTCGAAATATGCTGTAAAACATCATTTTGCCACATTTTTCGATTTTTTCAATACTTTTGGGTATTTTTTTAACAAACAATATATGAAATATTCAAAAATATTTCTGAATTTCATCGAAACTTTATTTGCTTTTTGAAAAATATGTAATATACTTTAAAATGTTGAAAAGCCTCGAAAAATTCAATTCCATTAGCAATTCTGATAAAAAAAGTTTGAAAATCCATGAATTTTTAGCTAAAATATCTGGTCCTTTTGGTCTGATAAAGTGATTTCTAAATGCCAAATAGTCGAAATATCAGTAAAACATTGATTTTAACCATATTTTTCGATTTTTTCAATGCTTTTAGTATTTTTTAAATTGCTCTAAATCCGTCGAAATATGCAGTAAACATCATTTTGCCACATTTTTTCAATTTTTTCAATGCTTCAGTAATTTTTCAAAATAGCATATAAGCATTGAAAAAAATCGAAAAATATGGTAAAATGATGTTTTAATTGCATAATTGTCGACGATTTGGAGCATTTAGAAAGCACTTTTCCGTACAAACCATTCTTTTAGCTCAAATATATGGATTTTTCACAACTTAAAAATATATTGACACAATACAACACTAGAATGTCATATTTAAGAGTTACTTTTAGCATAAAATTCATTCCATCAGTAATTCCTGAGAAATAAAGTTTAAAATCCATGAATTTTAGCTGAAAAATCAGGTTTTCTGAAAAGTGTTCTAAAATGTTCTAATCGTCGAAATAATGCAGTAAACCATCAATTTTGCCACATATTTTCGATTTTTTCAATGCTTTTGGTAATTTAAAAAAAATGTATGAAATATTCAAAAATTTTCTGAAATTTCCATCGAAATTTTAAACGGGCTTTTTGAAAAATATGTAGTATACTTCAAAATGTAGAAAAGCTCCGAAAAATTCAGTTCCATTAGCAATTCTGATAAAAAAAGTTTGAAAAAATCTATGAATTTTAGAGTCTAAAATATCAGGTTGTCTGAAAGTGTTCTAAATGCTCCTAAATCGTCGAAATAATGCAGTAAAACATCATTTTGCCACATTTTTCGATTTTTTCAATGCTTTTGGTATTTTTAAAAAATATATGAAATATATGAAATGCCTGAAATATATGAAATACCTGAAGGATTGGAGAAATCAAAAAATATGCTAAAATGATGTTTTGCTGCCCATTTCGACGATTAGGAGCATTTAGATACACTTTTCAGACATCAGCTGATTTTTAACTAAAATTCATGGATTTTCAAACTTTTTTATCAGAATTGCAATGGAAAAGAATTTACCGAGGCTTTTCAACATTTTAAAGTATATTCATATTTTTCAAAAAGCCCTTAAAATTTCCTTTAAATCAGAAATATTTTTGAAATATTTCCAAATATTTTTAACACCACAAAAGCTTTGAAAAATCGAAAATTTGACAAAATGATTTTTTACGGGGGGCTGTTGTCTACAATGGGAGATCATTTAGAACACTTTTCAGGCAAACCTGATTTTTTAGCTAAAATTCATAGATTTTTTCAAACTTTTTTTATCGGAATTACTGATGGAATTGAATTTTATGCTGAAAGTAACCTAAATATGACATTTTAGTGTAGCATTGTGTCAATATGTATTTCAAGTGTGAAAATCCATGTATTTTAGCTAACAAGAAAGGTATGTGTGAAAAGTGTTCTAAATGCTCCAAATCGTCGAAATATGCAGTAAAACATCATTTTTACATATTTTTCGATTTAATCAATGCTTTTGCTATTTTTAAAAATACCTGAAGCATTGAAAAAATCGAAAAATATGGTAAAATGATGTTTTACTGCATATTTCGACGATTTGGAGCATTTGGAACACTTTTGAGACAAACCTGATATTTTAGCTGAAATTCATGGATTTTCAAACTTTTTGTCATAATTGCTAGTGGAGTTGAATTTTTCGAGTCTTTTCAACATTTCCAAGTATATTACATATTTTTCAAAAAGCCCATAGAAATTTCGATGAAATCAGAATTTTTTTTGAATATATCATATATTTTTTTAAAAAATTAACCAAAAGCATTGAAAAAATCGACAAATGTTGGCAAAATGATGTTTTAAGGGCATATTATCGACGAACTTAGAGCTTTAGAAACACTTTTCAGACAAACCTGATTTTTTAGCTTAAAGTCATGGATTTTCAAACTTTTTCATCAGAATTACTGATGGAATTGAATTCTATGCTGAAAGTACTTAAATATGACATTTTAGTGTAGTATTGTGTCAATAAATATTTCAAGTGTGAAAATTCCATGTATTAAGCTAAAATGTGCTGCCAAATACTGGAAATCGTCGAAATATGCTGTAAAACATCATTTTGCCACATTTTTCGATTTTTTCAATACTTTTGGTATTTTTAAAAAAATATATGAAATATTCAAAAATATTTCTGAATTTCATCGAAACTTTATTTACTTTTTGGAAAAATATGAATATACTTTTAAAATGTTGAAAAGCTCGAAACAATTCCCATCCATTAGCAATTCTGATAAAAAAAGTTTGAAAATCCATGAATTTTTTAGCTAAAAATCAGGTTTGTTTGAAAAGGTCCTAAATGCCCTAAATCGTCGAAATATGCAGTAAAACAACATTTTGAAACATTTTTCGATTTTTAAATGCTTAAGTATTTTTTAAACAAATATATGAAATAGTCCAAAAATTTACTAATTTCATGGAAATTTCATGGGCTTTTGAAAAATATAATATGCCTTTAAAATGTTGGAGAGCCTCGAAAATTCATTCCATTAGCCAATTCTGATAAAAAAGTTTGAAAATCCATGAATTTTCATAGTGATAAAATATCAGTGGTATTAGAATCTGAAAGTGGTTCTAATGCTCTCCAAAATCGTCAAAATATGCAGTAAAACATTATTTTAACCGCAATTTTTCGATTTTTTCCAATGCTTCAGTATTTTCAAAATAGCAGACATTAAAAAAATCGTAAAATGTGGTAAAATGATATTTTACTGCATATATATTTCAACGATTTGGAGCATTTAGAGCACTTTGCACACAAACCTTTCTTTTTAGCAAAAATACATGGATTTTCACACTTAAAATATATATTGACACAATACTACACTAAAATGTCATATTTAAGTTACTTTCAGCATAAAATTCAATTCCATCAGTAATTCTGATAAAAAAGTTTGAAAATCCATGAATTTTAGCTAAAAAATCAGGTTTGTCTGAAAAGTGTTCTAAATGCTCTAAATCGTCGAAATATGCAGTAAAACATCATTTTGCCACATTTTTCTACTTTTTCAATACTTTTGGTATTTTTAAAAAAATATATGAAATTTTCAAAAATATTTCTGAATTTCATCGAAACTTTATTTGCTTTTTGAAAAATATGTAATATACTTTAAAATGTTGAAAAGCCTCGAAAAATTAATTCCATAGAATTCTGATAAAAAAAAGTTTGAGAATCAATGAATTTAGCTAAAATATCGGTTTGTCATGAAAAAGTGTTTTTAAATCTCCAAATCGTCGCGTCGAAATATGCCAGTAAAACATTATTTTAAACCATAATTTTTTCGATTTTTTCAATGCTCAGGTATTTTCAAAAATAGCATAAGCATTGAAAAAAAACGAAAAACAAGGTAAAAAGATGTTTTAAACTGAATATTTCGATGATTTGCAGAATTTATAGCACTTTCACACAAACCTTTCTTTTAGCTAAAACCATGGATTTTCACACTTAAAATATATATGACGACACAATAACTACACTGAATGTCATATTTACGATACTTTAGCATAAAATTACATTCATCAGTAATCTGAATAAAAAAAGTATTTAAAATCCATGAATTTTAGCGAAAAATCAGTTTGTCTGAAAAGTGTTCTAAATGTTCTAAATCGTCGAAATATGCAGTAAAACATGATTTGCCACATTTTTCGATTTTTTTCAATGCTTTTGGTTATAAAAAAAATGTATGAAATATTCAAAAATTTTTCTGAATTTTCATCGAGAAATTTTATGGGCTTTTTGAAAAATATGTATATAACTTTAAAATGTTGAAAAGCCTCGAAAAATTTAAATTACCATAGCAATTCTGATAAAAAAAAGTTTGAAAAATCCATGAATTTTAGCTAAAATATCAGGTTTGCTGAAAAGTGTTCAAATGGCTCCAAACCGTCGAAATATGCAAGTAAAACATTATTTTACATATTTTTCGATATTTTCCAATGCTTCAGGTATTTTCAAAATAGCATAAGCATGATTTTTTCAATGCTTTTGGTAATTTAAAAAAAATGTTATGAAATATATAAAAATTTTTTCTGATTCATCGAAATTTATGGGGCCTTTTTGAAAATATGTAAATATACTTTAAAATGTTGAAAAGCCTTCGAAAAAATCAGTTCCATTAGGCAATTCTGTTAAAAAGTTTGAAAATCCATGAATTTTAGCTAAATATCAGTTTGTCTGAAAATGTTCTAAATGCTCTAAATCGTCGAAATATGCAGTAAAACATCATTTTGGCCACATTTTTCGATTTTTTCATTGCTTTTAATTATTTTTAAAAATATATGAAATATATGAAATGCCTGAAATATATGATAATACCTGAAGGATTCGAGAGAATCTAAAAAGATTGCTAAAAATCTGATGGAATTGAATTTATGCTGAAAGTAACCTAAAATTATGACATTTTAGTGGTAGCTTTGTGTCAATATGTATTTCTAGTGTGGAAAATCCATGAATTTATAGCTAACAAGAAAGGTATGTTGAAAAGTTGTTCTAAATGCCTCAAATCGTCGAAATATGCAGTAAAACATCATTTTTCCATATTTTTCGATTTTTTCAATCTTTTTGCTATTTTTAAAAAATACCCTGAAGCAATTGAAAAAAATCGAAAAATATGGTAAAATGATGTTTTTACTGACTATTTTCGACGATTTGGAGCATTTGGAACACTTTTGAGGAAGACAAACTGATTTTTAGCTGAAAATTGATGAATTTTCAAACTTTTAGTCATAATTGCTAGTTGTAGTTTGAATTTTTTTTCGAGTCTTTTCAACATTTCCCCAAGTATATAACATATTTTTCAAAAAGCCCATAAAATTTCGATGAAATTCAGAAATTTTTGATATATCATATATTTTTTTAAAAAATTACAAAAGCATTAAAAAAATCGAAAAATGTGGCAAAATGATGTTTTAGTGCATATTTCGACGACTTAGAGCATTTAGAACACTTTTCAGACAAACCTGATTTTTTAGCTAAAAGTCATGGATTTTCAAACTTTTTCATCAGAATTACTGATGGAATTGAATTCTATGCTGAAAGTACTTAAATATGACATTTTAGTGTAGTATTGTGTCAATAAATATTTCAAGTGTGAAAATCATGTAATTTTAAAGCTAAAATGTGCTCCAAATGCTGGAAATCGTCGAAATATGCTGTAAAACATCATTTTGCCACATTTTTCGATTTTTTCAATACTTTTGGTATTTTTAAAAAAATATATGAAATATTCAAAAATATTTCTGAATTTCATCGAAACTTTATTTGCTTTTTGAAAAATATGTAATATACTTTAAAATGTTGAAAAGCCTCGAAAAATTCAATTCCATTAGCAATTCTGATAAAAAAAGTTGAAAATCCATGAATTTAGCTAAAAATCAGTTTGTTTTGAAAAGTGTCCCTAAAATTCCCTAAACGTCGAAATATCAGTAAACATCATTTTGAAACATTTTCGATTTTTTTAAATGCTTTTAGTATTTTTTAAAAAAAATATATGAAATATTCGAAAAATTTTCCTGTAATTTCATGGAAATTTCATGGGCTTTTTTGAAAAATATTAATATGCTTTTTAAACAATGTTGAGAGCCTCGAAAAATTCAATTTCGGAATTAGCAATTCTGATAAAAAGTTTGAAAATCCATGGAATTTTAGCTAAAATATCAGGTTATATGAAAAGTGTTTCTAAATGCTCCAAATCGTCAAAATAGCAAGTAAAACATTACTTTACCATATTTTTTCGATTTTTTCAATGCTTCAGGTATTCTCAAAATAGCATGAGAAATAAAAAAAATCGAAAAACTGTGGATAAAATGATAATTTTACTGCATATTTTCAACAATTGGAGCATTTAGAGCACTTTGCACACAAACCTATCTTTTTAGCAAAAATACATGGATTTTCACAACTTAATAATAATATATTGACACAATACGGACACTACATGTCCTATTTAAGTTACTTTCAGCATAAAATTCAATTCCATCAGTAATTCTGATAAAAAAGATGAATCCATGAATTTTAGCTATAAATCAGGTTTTCTGAAAAGTTCCATGAAATGCTCTAACTCGTCGAAATATGCAGTAAAACACTCATTTGCAACATTTTTCGACTTTTTTCAATACTTATGGTATTTTATAAAAAAATTATAAGAAATTTCAAAAATATTTCTGAATTTCCATCGAAACTTTATTTGCTTTTGAAAAATATGTACTATACTTTTAAAATGGGGGTGGGATTAATGGGGTTGTTATTTTGTTTTTTTTTTTAGTGATTTTTTTTTTGTGTTGGGGGGTGGTGTTTGTATAGTGGGTTGGGGGGTGGTATGGGGATGGGTTGTGTTTGGGATGGTGGGGGTGGGTTGGGTGTCAATATAATATATACATTATAAAGGATATTTATACAGGTGTGTTATTGTAAAAAAAATACGAAGACCCCATAGGTAAAAGAGATAAAGGAGCATAGATAAAGTTTTAGATAAATAAAGAGTAAAGGGAGAGACAAAACGAGAAAAGGGCATGAAACATTACACCGGGAAGCAAGAGGTGATAGAATATCGGCGCCCGGTACACCCCTGAAGACCCCTAATCAGAACAACCCGCCCCGTCCGACCTCCCCGCTACGTTGGCCGCCTGACCGCTTTCACCTGCGATGTCCTGACTAGACAAAAGGCACAGAGTCAGACCTATGGCGAGCATTAGCCGAAAATCCCTCCACTCACCCCAACCCAACCCCCAACTCCCACCATCCACCCCCCCCTAATATCTCCACCCAGCACAATAACTCACCCCCACACCTTAAATAACATCCCCGATAACACCCCTCACCCCCACTGACCGTGTCCCCACTTCCCGACACCCCAACAAAACCCACAAAAAATCCAAAAAACCATCAACCTGACAAAACCCCCACTCCCACCGACCCAAAGATCCCCCCACGTGCCCCCACATGTCACAATAAGTTAACCAGTGCAAACAATACTCATTCTAATCCTCCAACACTCCCAAAACCCCAAACCATACTATAAGCAAAAAACCCTGGAAATTCCCACCTATCCAAAATCTCATGACACAATACAACACACGACTGTCATAATTAAGATCCAAAAAACATAAAATTCAACTCCATCAGACATTCTGTATTAAAAAAGTTTGAAAATCATGGAATTTTAGCTGAAAAAATCAGGTGTCACTGAAAATGTGTTTTCATAAATGTTTCTAAATCGTCCGAAATATGCAGTAAAACTCATTTTGCCACATTTTTCGATTTTTTCAATACTTATTGGTAATTTTAAAAAAAAATGTATAAATATTCCAAAATAATTCTGAATTTCTTCGAGAAATATTATGGACTTTTTGAAAAATATTTAATATACTTTAAAATGTTGAAAAGCTTCGGAAAAATTCAGTTCCTCGTAGCAATTCTGATAAAAAAGTTTGAAAATCCATGTAATTGTAGCTAAAAAAACAGGTTGTGATCTGATAGTGTTCTAAGTGCCTATATCGTCGAAATATGCAGTAAAACATCATTATGCCACATTTTTCGATTTTTTCAATGCTTTTGTATTTTTAAAAATGTATGAATTAGAAAATGCCTGAAATATATGAAATACCTGAAGGAATGCAGAAATCGAAAATAGCTAAAATGAGTTTTGCTGCATATATCGACGATTTGGAGCAGATTAAGAACACTTTTCAAGACAAAGCTGATTTTTTTTGAACTAAAAATTCATGGATTTTCCAAACTTTTTATCAGAATTAACTGATGGAATTGAATTTTAATGTGAAAGTAACTAAATATGACATTTTAGTGTAGCATTGTTCAGATATGTATTTCAAGTGTCTACAATCCATATATTTTAGCTAACAAGAAAGGTATGTGTTAAAAGTGTTCTACTAAATGCCCAAATCGTCGAAATATGCAGTAAAACATCATTTTCCATATTTTGCGATTTTTCAATGCTTTTGCTATTCTTTAAAAATACCTGAAGTATTGTCAAAAAATCGAAAATAGGTAAAATGATGTTTTACCTGCAGATTTCGACGATTTGGAGCATTTGGAACAACTTTTGAGACCAACTGATCTTTTAGCAGAAATTCTAGGATTTCAAAACTTTTTGTCATAATTGCCCTAGTGGAGTGAATTTTACGAGTCTATTCAACATTCAAGATATTATATATTTTTCAAAAAGCCCAACAATTTCGATGAATTCAGAAAATTTTTTGAATATTTCATATATTTTTTAAAAAATTACCAAAAGCATTGAAAAAATCGAAAAATGTGGCAAAATGATGTTTTAGTGCATATTTCGACGACTTAGAGCATTTAGAACACTTTTCAGACAAACCTGATTTTTTAGCTAAAAGTCATGGATTTTCAAACTTTTTCATCAGAATTACTGATGGAATTGAATTCTATGCTGAAAGTACTTAAATATGACATTTTAGTGTAGTATTGTGTCAATAAATATTTCAAGTGTGAAAATCCATGTATTTTAGCTAAAATGTGCTCCAAATGCTGGAAATCGTCGAAATATGCTGTAAAACATCATTTTGCCACATTTTTCGATTTTTTCAATACTTTTGGTATTTTTCAAAAAAATATATGAAATATTCAAAAATATTTCTGAATTTCATCGAAACTTTATTTGCTTTTTGAAAAATATGTAATATACTTTAAAATGTTGAAAAGCCTCGAAAAATTCAATTCCATTAGCAATTCTGAGTAAAAAAAGTTTGAAATCATGAATATTAGCTAAAAAAATCAGGTTTGTTTGAAAAGCGTCCTAAAATGCCCTATATCGTCGAAATATGCAGTAAAACATCATTTTGAAACATTTTTCGATTTTTTAAATGCTTTTAGTATTTTTAAAAAATAAATATGAAATATCCGAAAAATTTTCTTAATTTCATGGAAATTTCATGGGATTTTTGAAAAATATGTAATATGCCTTTTAAAATGTTGGAGAGCCTCGAAATCAATTCCATTAGCAATTCTGATAAAAAAAGTTTTGAAAATCCATGAATTTCTTAGTTAAAATATCAGGTTTATTTTGAAAAGTGTTCTAAATGCTCCAAAGCATCAAAATATGCAGTCAAAACATTATTTTACCATATTTTTTTCGATTTTTCAATGCTTCAGGTATTTTTCAAAATAGCAAAGAAGCATTTAAAAAAATCGAAAAATGTGATAAAATGATATTTTAACTGCATATTCAACGATTTTGGAGCATTAGGCACTTTGCACAACCAACCATTACTTTTTAGCCAAAAATACATGGATTGTTCACACTTAAAATATAATTGACACAAACTACACTAAATGACATATTTAAGTTACTTTCAGCAATAAAATTCAATTCCATCATAATTCTGATAAAAAAGTTGAAAATCCATGAATTTTAGATAAAAAATCAGGTTTGTACGAAAAGTGTTCTAAAATGCTCTAAATCGTCGAAATATCAGTAAAACATCATTTTGCAACATTTTTCAACTTTTCAATACTTTCGGTATTTTAAAAAAATATATGAAAATTCAAAAATATTTCTGAATTTCATCGAACTTTATTTGTTTTTTTTGAAAAATATGTAATATACTTTTAAAATGTTGAAAAGCCTCGAAAAATTTAAAATTTTCCCATTAGGCAATTCTGATAAAAAAAAGTTTGAGAATCCACTGAATTTTTAGCTAAAATATCAGGTTTGTCCTGAAAAGTGTTCTAAATGCTCCAATCGTTCGAAATATGCAGTAAAACATTATTTTACCATATTTTTTGATTTTTTCAATGCTTCAGGTATTTTCAAAATAGCATAAGCATTGAAAAAATCGAAAAATATGGTAAAATGATGTTTTACTGCATATTTCGATGATTTGCAGCATTTATAGCACTTTTCACACAAACCTTTCTTTTTAGCTAAAATACATGGATTTTCACACTTAAAATATATATTGACACAATACTACACTAGAATGTCATATTTAAGATACTTTTAGCATAAAATTCAATTCCATCAGTAATTCTGATAAAAAAGTTTGAAATTCCATGAATTTTAGACTGAAACATCACGTTTTCTGAAAAGGTTTCTAAATGTTCTAAATCGTCGAAATATGCAGTAAAACATCATTTTTGCCACATTTTTCGATTTTTTTCCAATGCTTTTGGTAATTTAAAAAAATGTATGAAAATTATCAAAAATTTTCTAATTTCATCAGAAATTTTAATGGTCTTTTGAAAAATATGTAATATAACTTTAAAATGTTGAAAAGCTTCGGGGGGTTTTTATTCAGTTCCGTTAGCAATTCTTATAAAAAAGTTTTTGAAAATCCATGAATTGTAGCTAAAAAATATCAGTTTGTCTGAAAATGTTCTAAGTGCTCTATAAAATCGCCGAAATATGCAGTAAAAAACATCAATTTTGCCACATTTTCGATTTTTTCAATGCTTTTGGTAATTTTAAGAAAATGTATGAATAAATATATGAAAGCCTGAAATATATGAAAATACCTGAAGGATTGCAGAATCGAAAAATAGCAAAATATGTTTTGGCTGCATAATTCGACGATTTGGAGCATTTAGAACACTTTCAGACAAAGCTGATGTTTTTGACTAAATTCAGGGATTTCAAACTTTTTTTATCAGAATTACTGATGGAATTGAATTTTATTGCTGAAAGTAACTTAAATATGACATTTTAGTGTAGCATTTGTGTCAATATGTATTTTCAAGTGTGAAAATCCATGTAAATTTAGCTAACAAGAAAGGTATGTGTTAAAAGTGTTTTCTAAATGCCTCCAATCGTCGAAAATATGCAGTAAAACATCATTTTTCATATTTTTTCGATTTTTTTAATGCTTTTGCTATTTTTTAATTAAAATACTGAAGTATTGGTGAAAAAATCGAAAAAATATGGTAAAATGATGTTTTACTGCATATTTCGACGATTTGGAGCATTTGGAACACTTTTGAGACAAACCTGATATTTTAGCAGAAATTCATGGATTTTCAAACTTTTTGTCATAATTGCTAGTGGAGTTGAATTTTTCGAGTCTTTTCAACATTTCCAAGTATATTACATATTTTTCAAAAAGCCCATAAAATTTCGATGAAATTCAGAAATTTTTTTGAATATTTCATATATTTTTTAAAAAATTACCAAAAGCATTGAAAAAATCGAAAAATGTGGCAAAATGATGTTTTAGTGCATATTTCGACGACTTAGAGCATTTAGAACACTTTTCAGACAAACCTGATTTTTTAGCTAAAAGTCATGGATTTTCAAACTTTTTCATCAGAATTACTGATGGAATTGAATTCTATGCTGAAAGTACTTAAATATGACATTTTAGTGTAGTATTGTGTCAATAAATATTCAAGTGTGAAAAATCTATGTATTTTAGCTAATAAAAAATTAGCCTCGCAAATGCTGAAATCGTCGAAATATGCAGTAAAACATCATTTGCCATCATTTTTCGATTTTTTCTATACTTTCTGGTATTTTTATAAAAATTATATGAAATAGTCAAAAATATTTCTGAATTGTCATCGAACTTATTTCCTTTTTTGAAAAATATTAATATACTTTGAAAATGTTGAAAAGCCATCGAAAAATTAAATTCCATTAGCAATTCTGATAAAAAAAGTTTGAAAATCCATGAATTGTTAGCTAAAATATCAGTTTGTCTGAAAAGTGTTCTAAATGCTCCAAAAGTCGAAATATGCAGTCAAACATTTTTAACCATATTTTTCCGATTTTTTCCTAATGCTTTTAGTATTTCTAATTGCTCTAAATCGTCGAAATAATGCAGTAAAACATCATTTTGCCACATTTTTCAATTTTTTCAATGCTTCAGGTATTTTCAAAATAGCATAAGCATTGAAAAAATCGAAAAATATGGTAAAATGATGTTTTATTGCATATTTTCCGACGATTTGGGGGAAGCATTTTAGAAGCACTTTTTCATACAATCTTTCTTTTTACTAAAATACCATGATTTCACACTAAAAATATATATTGACAACAATACTACACTAGAATTGTCATATTTAAGTTACTTTTAGCATAAAATTCAATTCCATCAGTAATTCTGATAAAAAAGTTTGAAAATCCATGAATTTTAGCTGAAAAAACAGGTTTGTCTGAAAAGTGTTCTAAATGTTCTAAATCGTCGAAATATGCAGTAAAACATCATTTTGCCACATTTTTCGATTTTTCAATGCTTTTGGTAATTAAAAAAAAATGTATGAAATATTCCAATTTTTTCATGAATTTCTCGAATTTTACGGCTTTATTTGAAATAAATATGTAGTATACTTTTAAAAGCTTTTTGAAAAGCTTCGAAAAATTCAGTTCCATTAGCAATTCTGATAAAAAAGTTTGAAAATCCATGAATTTTAGCTAAAATATCAGGTTTGTCTGAAAAGTGTTCTAAATGCTCTAAATCGTCGAAATATGCAGTAAAACATCATTTTGCCACATTTTTCGATTTTTTCAATGCTTTTGGTATTTTTAAAAAATATATGAAATATATGAAATGCCTGAAATATATGAAATACCTGAAGGATTGGAGAAATCGAAAAATATGCTAAAATGATGTTTTGCTGCATATTTCGACGATTTGGAGCATTTAGAACACTTTTCAGACAAAGCTGATTTTTAACTAAAATTCATGGATTTTCAAACTTTTTTATCAGAATTGCTAATGGAATAGAATTTACCGAGGTTTTTCAACATTTTAAAGTATATTACATATTTTTCAAAGCCCTTAAAATTTCCTTTAATTCAGAAATATTTTTGAATATTTCAAATATTTTTTAACACCACACAAAAGCTTTGAAAAAATCGAAAAATGTGACAAAATGATGTTTTACTGCATATTTCAACGATTTAGAGCATTTAGAACACTTTTCAGACAAACCTGATTTTTTAGCTAAAATTCATGGATTTTCAAACTTTTTTATCAGAATTACTGATGGAATTGAATTTTATGGCTGGGAAAGTAACCTAAATATGAACATTTTATTGTATCATTGTGTCAATATGTATTTCAAGTGTGAAAATCCATGTATTTTAGAGCTAACAAGAAAGGTATGTGTGAAAAGTGTTCTAAATGCTCCAAATCGTCGAAATATGCAGTAAAACATCATTTTCCATATTTTTCGATTTTTTAATGCTTGTTTGCTATTTTTTAAAAATACCTACTGAAGAATTGAAAAAATCGAAAAAATATGGTAAAATATGTTTTACTGCAATTCGACGATTTGGAGCATTGGAACACTTTTGGCCGACAAACTGATATTTAGCAGAAATCGTGGATTTTCAACTTTTTGTCATAATGCTAGTTGAGTTGAATTTTCGAGTCTTTTTCACATTTCAAGTATATTACATATTTTAAAGCCCATAAATTTCGATGAAATTCAGAAAATTTTTTTGAATATACATATATTTTTAAAAAATTACCAAAAGTGCATTGAAAAAAATCGAAAATGTGGAAAAATGATGTTTTAGTGCATATTTCGAGAGACTTAGAGCATTTAGAAACACTTTTCAGACAAACCCTGATTTTTTAGCTAAAAGTCATGGATTTCTTCAAACTTTTTCAACAGACTACGATGGAATGAATTCTATGCCTGAAAGTACTTAAATATGACATTTAGTGTAGTATTGTGTCAATAAATATTTTCAAGTTTCAAGTGTGAAAATCTATTGTATTTTAGCTAAAATGTGGCTCCAAATGCTGGAAAATCGTCGAAATATGCAGAAAACATCATTTTGCCACATTTTCGATTTTTTTCTATACTTTTGTCGTATTTCTAAAAAAATATATGAAATATTCAAAATATTTCTGAAATTCATCGAAACTTCTTATTTTCCTTTTGAAAAATAATGTAATATACTTTGAAATGTTGAAAAGCCTCGAAAATTAATTCCCATTAAGCAATTCTGATAAAAAAAGTTTGAAAATCCATGAATTTTAGCTAAAAATATCAGGTCTGTCTGAAAAGTGTTCAAATGCTCCAAATATCGAAATAGCAGTAAAACATTATTTTACCATATTTTCGATTTATTTTCATGCTTTTAAGTATTTTTAATTGCTCCTAAATCTCGAAATATGCCGTAAAACACATTTGCCACATTTTTCAAATTTTTTTCAATGCTTCAGGTATTTTCAAAAATAGCATAAGCCCATTGAAAAAATCGAAAAATATGGTAAAATGATGTTTATTGCATATTTTCGACGTATTTGGAGCATTTATGAGCACTTTTCATACAACCTTTCTTTTAGCTAAAATATATTGATTTTCACACTTAAATATATATGACACAATACTAAACTAGAAATTTCCTATTTAAGTTACTTTTAGCATAAAATCAATTCCATCAGTATTCTGAGAAAAAGTTTGAAAATCCAGAATTTTACTGAAAAAATCAGGTTTGTCTGAAAAGTGTTCTAAATGTTCTAAATCGTCGAAATATGCAGTAAAACAATCATTTTGCCACAATATTTCGATCTTTTTCAATGCTTTTGGTAATTTAAAAAAAATGTATGAAATATTCAAAATTTTTTTTTCTGAAATCCATCGAAATTTTACGGGCCTTTTTTGAAAAATATGTATATACTTAAAATGTTGAAAAGCTTCGAACAAAAATTCAGTTCATTAGCAATTCTATTCTGATAAAAAAGTTTGAAATCTAATGAATTTTAGCTAAAATATCAGTTTGTCTAAAAGTGTTCTAAATGCTTCTTAAATCGTCGAAATATGCAGTAAAACTCATTTTGCCTACATTTTTCGAATTTTTTCAATGCTTTTTGGTATTTTTTAAAAAATATATGAAATATATGAAATGCCTGCAATAATGAATACCTGAAGGATTTGGAGAATCAAAAAATATGCTAAAATGATTGTTTTGCTGCCCATTTCAGACATTAGGAGCATTTAGAACACTTTTCAGACAAAGCTGATTTTTTTTTACTAAAATTCATGGATTGTCAAACTTTTTTATCAGAATTGCTAATGAATAGAAATTTACCGAGGCTTTTCAACATTTTAAAGTATATTACATATTTTTCAAAAGCCTCCTTAAAATTCCTTAAATTCAGAAATATTTTTGAACTATTCAAATATTTTTACACCACCAAAAGTCTTTGAAAAATCGGAAATGTGACAAAATGATTTGTTTACTGCATATTTTCAACGATTTAGATCATTTAGAACACTTTCAGCAAACCTGATTTTTTAGCTAAAATTCATAGATTTCAAACTTTTTTATCGGAATTACTTATGGAATTGAATTTTATGCTGAAAATTAACCTAAATATGACATTTTAGTGTAGCATTGTGTCAATATGTATTTCTAAGTGTGAAAAAACCATGTATTTTTAGCTAACAAGAAAGGTGTGTGTGTGAAAAGTGTTCTAAATGCACCAAATCGTCGAAATATGCATTAAACATCATATTTTCATATTTTTCGATTAATCATCTTTTTGCTATTTTTTAAAAATACCTGAGCATTGAAAATATCGAAAAATATGTAAAAATGATGTTTTACCTGACTATTTCGACGATTTGGAGGCATTTGGAAACACTTTGAGACATAAACCTTGATATTTTGAGCTGAAATTTCATGATTTTCAAACTTTTGTCATAATTGCTAGTGGAGTTGAATTTTATCGAGTCTTTTCAACATTTCCAAGTATATTACATATTTTTCAAAAAGCCCATAAAATTTCGATGAAATTCAGAAATTTTTTTGAATATTTCATATATTTTTTAAAAAATTACCAAAAGCATTGAAAAAATCGAAAAATGTGGCAAAATGATGTTTTAGTGCATATTTCGACGACTTAGAGCATTTAGAACACTTTTCAGACAAACCTGATTTTTTAGCTAAAAGTCATGGATTTTCAAACTTTTTCATCAGAATTACTGATGGAATTGAATTCTATGCTGAAAGTACTTAAATATGACATTTTAGTGTAGTATTGTGTCAATAAATATTTCAAGTGTGAAAATCCATGTATTTTAGCTAAAATGTGCTCCAAATGCTGGAAATCGTCGAAATATGCTGTAAAACATCATTTTGCCACATTTTTCGATTTTTTCAATACTTTTGGGTATTTTTTTAACAAACAATATATGAAATATTCAAAAATATTTCTGAATTTCATCGAAACTTTATTTGCTTTTTGAAAAATATGTAATATACTTTAAAATGTTGAAAAGCCTCGAAAAATTCAATTCCATTAGCTAATTCTGATAAAAAAAGTTTGAAAATCCATGAATTTTTAGCTAAAATATCTGGTCCTTTTGGTCTGATAAAGTGATTTCTAAATGCCAAATAGTCGAAATATCAGTAAAACATTGATTTTAACCATATTTTTCGATTTTTTCAATGCTTTTAGTATTTTTTAAATTGCTCTAAATCCGTCGAAATATGCAGTAAACATCATTTTGCCACATTTTTTCAATTTTTTCAATGCTTCAGTAATTTTTCAAAATAGCATATAAGCATTGAAAAAAATCGAAAAATATGGTAAAATGATGTTTTAATTGCATAATTGTCGACGATTTGGAGCATTTAGAAAGCACTTTTCCGTACAAACCATTCTTTTAGCTCAAATATATGGATTTTTCACAACTTAAAAATATATTGACACAATACAACACTAGAATGTCATATTTAAGAGTTACTTTTAGCATAAAATTCATTCCATCAGTAATTCCTGAGAAATAAAGTTTAAAATCCATGAATTTTAGCTGAAAAATCAGGTTTTCTGAAAAGTGTTCTAAAATGTTCTAATCGTCGAAATAATGCAGTAAACCATCAATTTTGCCACATTTTTCGATTTTTTCAATGCTTTTGGTAATTTAAAAAAAATGTATGAAATATTCAAAAATTTTCTGAATTTCATCGAAATTTTATGGGCTTTTTGAAAAATATGTAATATACTTTAAAATGTTGAAAAGCTTCGAAAAATTCAGTTCCATTAGCAATTCTGATAAAAAAGTTTGAAAATCCATGAATTTTAGCTAAAATATCAGGTTTGTCTGAAAAGTGTTCTAAATGCTCTAAATCGTCGAAATATGCAGTAAAACATCATTTTGCCACATTTTTCGATTTTTTCAATGCTTTTGGTATTTTTAAAAAATATATGAAATATATGAAATGCCTGAAATATATGAAATACCTGAAGGATTGGAGAAATCGAAAAATATGCTAAAATGATGTTTTGCTGCATATTTCGACGATTTGGAGCATTTAGAACACTTTTCAGACAAAGCTGATTTTTTAACTAAAATTCAAGGATTTTCAAACTTTTTTATCAGAATTGCTAATGGAATTGAATTTATCGAGGCTTTTCAACATTTTAAAGTATATTACATATTTTTCAAAAAGCCCATAAAATTTCCATTAAATTCAGAAATATTTTTGAATATTTCAAATATTTTTAACACCACCAAAAGCTTTGAAAAAATCGAAAAATGTGACAAAATGATGTTTTACTGCATATTTCGACGATTTAGAGCATTTAGAACACTTCTCAGACAAACCTGATTTTTTAGCTAAAATTCATGGATTTACAAACTTTTTTATCAGAATTACTGATGGAATTGAATTTTATGCTGAAAGTAACTTAAATATGACATTTTAGTGTAGCATTGTGTCAATATGCATTTCACGTGTGAAAATCCATGTATTTTAGCTAACAAGAAAGGTATGTGTGAAAAGTGTTGTAAATGCTCCAAATCGCCGAAATATGCAGTAAAACATCATTTTTCCATATTTTTCGATTTTTTCAATGCTTTTGCTATTTTTAAAAATACCTGAAGCATTGAAAAAATCGAAAAATATGGTAAAATGATGTTTTACTGCATATTTCGACGATTTGGAGCATTTGGAACACTTTTGAGACAAACCTGATATTTTAGCAGAAATTCATGGATTTTCAATCTTTTTGTCATAATTGCTAGTGGAGTTGAATTTTTCGAGTCTTTTCAACATTTCCAAGTATATTACATATTTTTCAAAAAGCCCATAAAATTTCGATGAAATTCAGAAATTTTTTTGAATATTTCATATATTTTTTAAAAAATTACCAAAAGCATTGAAAAAATCGAAAAATGTGGCAAAATGATGTTTTAGTGCATATTTCGACGACTTAGAGCA
>NW_026499975.1:40000-81636 GCF_026875155.1 Cherax quadricarinatus | reverse complement strand
CCCCAATTCTCTCTCTCTCCTTTTTCCTTTTCTCTTTCGATTCTCCCCTTTTCTTTTTTTCTTTTTCTTTTTCCCCCTTTCAACTTCTCTCCTCTCTATAAATTCTCTCTGTTTAAAGTCTTCCTGGATCTTAGCACTAATGAAAGATTCTAAATTTTTCCCTGTTATTCCTAACTTACTTCCAGCGTTCATCCAAAACTGGTATTCCTCCATGCTTGCAAGAATAACTTAAACTATCAGGAAATGAAACGGCATTAAAGAAAAGGGAGAGTTCAATTCCTGCTCAGTTCAAACTGTAAAAAAAACCAAGGGCCGATCCCTGCTTCAATTAAACAATATGTATTAATTAAATCGAAGGTTTCTATGCCGCTCAGAGCAAACATAAGTAGAATGGGGTCCCTTGACCATCCAATCTTCTCACCAGCAAATCAAGAGTGTCCACGACAGTTCCCTTGATAAAATAAAGAGCCCCAATGAAACAAATTGTCACTGGAAAATCTTGCCTTCCCTAGTGTCTAATCCTCCAAAGTTTTCAAGCTCACAAAAAAGGGTGGCAGAATTAAAACTATTAATCCTCCCTTTACTTGACTTACAATAAATTGAACTATAACAATCCCAAATCTTTTAAATACCTGTCCCAAATAGTCCTACCATAAGAATGATTACTCAGGCTGTGGAAACCATCTATAGAAATGCAATGAAGTTCCGTGGTAGATTCGAGATGGAATGAACTGATTCTGTCGAGTGTATCTTGGCAAGGTCGCCACTTGTGAAGGCTTCCCTCAGCACTGTAATAACTTCAGACCTTGATTCTGTCGATTGTATCCGGCGGGGGTCGCCACTTGGAAGGCTTCTCACACTGTAATAATTTCAGACGTATTACCAAGGCTGGCTCCTCCTCAGGAAAATTAATGAATAGAAAAAGAAATAATAACAGTCAAACATAAACACTTTATTATATAGAAAATAGAAAATATAAAACACTTAAATATGAAATATTAATCCTACATTAAAGTAAATGAAAAATGAAAAATATAAATGATAACTGAATTCAACGCTAATATATATAGGGGTGTCTGGTGTTGGTGACACTCTGTTGCTGAAACAGTAACCGTTGCTGATGATAGACGGGGGGGGGTCGCAGGTGTTGGTTACGACCCACTGGCTAGTTCTTCACAGTATAGCCTTGAGTATTATATCCCGATGGCAGGAAAGCAGGTATCTTTACTGCTGCAATGATGAGGGGTTACGTCCTGCAATTTCATACAGGTGCACAGGTAATTAAATCCAAAAAGGGGAAGTCTCAGGATGTTAGTCCATCTCCACCAGTTCTTCTCATTGATTGACAGGTGACCCTGTCTGTCATCCAAGCTGAAAAGATAGACAGCTTACCCACTGCTTAAATAATCACTCTCCATAAGTACAATACCTAAAAGTTGTGGTGATTATTACAATAGTCAACATAGAGCAAGGCTGAAAAGACTAAGTTTATTATTGGTCAAAAGTGAAGCTTTCAACCCATAAATCCACTAGAATACAAGGCAGGCATGTACTTTACAGTAGTGCTGGGAGCTGTGAGTCTAGTGATTACTGTTTGGACCAGAGCCCCACACGTCACCTTTCGGGGGGGGGGGGTAAGGAGGAGGGGAAGGGATAGCGGGAGATAGACTGACCCTACCTTAACAAGCAGGCGGCAGTCAAACTATCACTTTTGGGGTGGGGGAAAAAAGGCAGGAATAGCGGGAGCTTGACTTACCCTACCTTAACAAGTAGCCGGTAATGAAACTATTGTTACTATATACTCCCTCGCTACTCCTATCTATTGAACTTTTCCCTCACAGGGACTATTATGGCATCCCCAATGAAGAGTTGTGTGGTGTGGCACTGAATGGTATGTCAAGGGTGTTCATGAAGTTCATGAGGGCTGACTTCTACTCTACTATCGTCGACGAATTTCAAGAAAGGAGGATGAGTGTCAATTCGTCAGTGGAAGTATGCTTGCATGATGTGTCTAAGTATTTTACTTGGGTGAAGGTATGGAATGTACCTTTTGAGGCAACAGCATACAGCCTACAAGATGTGTTCAGTGGTTATGGGACAATAGACTTGGCGAGCATGGGAATGTGGCGGGATGGCCCTTATGAGGGGATTACCGGGAAGGATCCTACAAACTGAAAATGACCCTGAGGGGCCATTACATCATATGTTACAATGCTTAAGCCATAGAACCAGGTATTTGTTACACTATGCGGGGCAGGGAAGACGTGCCATTTATGTGACTCTTATGAGACATGGCGGCACAATGCCCAGGGAGACAGGGCCCTAGGGGTCAAGAGAAAAGCTTCTGAAGACCGCAATAGAAGCCCGTGACAGTTATGGCTGGTGAAGTGGAAAGGCCGGGGGTAAGGGCCCATGGACGTGAGCCACCCCCCCACCCCCTCCCCCCCACCCCCCACCACCCCCCCCCCTCCCCCCCCGAGGTCGACGTGCAGAGGTGGTTTGGAGACTGTGTGATCACTACCAGTGAACGTGGGGGGAGAGCGGGAATATCGCTGTCAGACAGACCGTTAGGTACTACAAAAATCAGCTCAGGAAGGATTTGGAGGTGTTCTGAAGGATTTAATGGAAGAGTTCGGCGCATGGTTGTGGAAGGTGAAGTGAGAAAAGGTGATTGTAAGGAGATGGGCCGAACAGAAACGGTGAAAGGAAGCCTTGAGTGAGGTTCGAAAGGAGAGCATTGGTGGTGGAGGTCCATCAAGAAGATGTGGTTGAAGAGGGATGTGTGTAGAGGGTAGGTCACAAGAGATCAGCGGGGCATCAGACCATGGCCCGAAGTCTCACACCAGTGCAGAGGCTGGGAAGAAGATTTTGGCAGCTAATGGAGAAAACGGGCAAGCTCGGAAGGCGGGGGGGGCGGCAGTGGGAAGAAACGGCAGGAAGGGAAGGGAGGGGTTGGGGGCAGGGACGAGGGATGATAGAGAAGGACGGACCTATGAAAGGAGGGGACCAAGTAAAGCACAGTGGCCAGGGGTAAGCCGCGTTCTTGTAAAATTAGGTGTGTAACTTTTTAATGTAAACGGTCTAAAACCGAGGTTTCAAGAGGGTATGGTTAGATTGAGTTTTGAGGAAAAAAGGGGGGGGGATTTAGTATTGATGTCTGGTTTTTGCAGAAAACATACCTAGGTTAGGATGAGAGTTGATGTTGAAAGGTATAGGATGTTTTACCAGTGAAGCTTGAGGTTGCCCAGGTGTGGTGTGGCGGTAAAGGAGCCCTGTCCTTTGCGGTATCCTGGGCTTCGGAGGAGGGCGGGGGGAGTGGGAGGGTTGTCAGGGTGGATGGGGTTTTGGGGGGCCAGGAGGGTTCGTTTGTAGGTGTGAACATGCCAGCAATAGTAACGCTAGAGTGAGATGGATTTTGTATGCGATGTTTGGTATATCATTGAGAGGTTTACTGTTCTTAGGTTGATAGGAGGGCATGGAATTGTGTCATAAGGGATGGGTGATGTGGGCTCAAGGGGGGTGGGTTGTGATTTGGGGGTTCTGGGGCTGTTTTGCGAGATGTTGAGTGGGTTCGATGTGGTGGGAAGTGGGGATATGGCGTTGAGCACACTTTTATTCTTAGGGGGCTAGAGGCCGGTTCGATAGGATTATGTAGGCAGGGAATAGGTGTGGAGACGGTTGAGGACTATCGGATGTGGGTTTTTTTTGATCATCGTGCTGTTATAGCAGATTTGAGAGGGTAGATGGCATATTGAGAGTTATGCGGGATACTGGAAATTTATTGAGGCTACTTAGGGACGGGGTGCCGCTACAAGTTTATGAAGATGGTGGACATCCTTTTGGGAGACTAGGAATATGAAAATGGATTTGCTGGGATTGGTGGGAAATGAGGGCTAAAGTTGGATCGGAAATTTTTTAAAGTCCGGGGCAAGGAGATGGCGAGAGGTGGAGATATGGTCTACAAAATTATCTTCGGGTCAGTTTAATATGACTGTTATGCAGAGGAACGGGTGGGGGGTTACGTAATGGAGTAGTGGAGGACAAGGACGTTTGCGAAATAGTTTGGCGGAAATTCACAATTAAAAATTTGATGGCCAATTCAGAGTTTAGGGCGGGGTTGGACGATGTTTTAAGGGGGGATAGGCCATGGGTTTTGTTATTCGGAGGTTTAAGGAACGGGCAGGGCAGGAGAAAAACCCTCTTGGCGTATTATTAGGCAGGTACAGGGGGGATGGGTGGCTTTGGGAGGGTCAAGGCCTATCCACCACGGGAAATATTAGTTTGTATGCTGATTTTGGTTTAGGGAGGAGATGGAGGAGGGATGGCGGGGAGTGGGTTGAGGGACGTTTTAGGGAGAGTAGTATTAGTGTAGAGGCGGGGAGGAGGCGATTAGGGCTGTGCCCAGGGGGTAAAAACCCCAGGCATAGACGGCATGCAAAACTGATTTTTATAGGTGTCATGGGGGAGTGTTATGGGTATGTCTGGTGGGGGGTTTTGAAATGTAGATGTTAAGTAGTGGAGGATGGGAGAAATCGAAAGAAAGGGTGTCACGGTTTTAGTGCCCAAAGAAGGGAATGCCGAGATTTGAATGATTACCGTGCGATTACGTTAATGTGCACGGATTACAAACGATTTTTGCTAGGTTTTGGGCAACAGAATGAGGAAAGCGTTGGGTTTAGTGTTACCTAGGGGCAGTTGGGGACATTCTGAGGAGACGGTATGAGGGATGGACATGGTTTGATTAGGGACTTTTCTAGCAATGTACGGGAGGGGGAATCCTAGGTTTAAGATTGGGTGGAATGCATAGGATTGCGGTGGACGAGATTTCTTAAGGGGGTTTGTTTAGAGAGGTTGGGGTTTCGGTGACGGGGGTGTAGTTGAGGTGGGGTGACACCCTGTCTGCTGAGCCAGAGGTGAGGGTAAAGGTCAATGGGAGGTTGGGTTGACGTCTGTACGATTGACAGAGGTTTGAGGCAGGGGCTGACCGATGTACGACTGCTCTTTGCGTGTGAGCAGAATCTTATCAAGTGTCTGTTGAGCGGGGTGAATGCCAAACAGGAGATAGAGGGGTGTGCAATGAGGGTATCGTTGGGTACTGTGGCTGATACTACTGTTTTGCTACGGGGTATAAGGAGGAGTTAAGGAGGGTGGGGGTAGAGTGATTCAGATGTTGGTATGAATACCGGGAGGTCGGTCATTGGCTAGGGGACGGCTTGGGGGATGAAGGGTTAGGATGGACAGTGGTTGACGAATCGGGTATGTGGGATATGGTTAATGGCGGAAGTGCAAGCATGCATAAGGGTACATTCGGAGTCTTTCACGGGTAAGGTTTTAAGTAGCTTGGAAGTTTAAGGCGAGGGGACCTAGCTTTACCATCTGAGGGTAGTGGTGGTAAATTCACTTGTCTATTAGCAAGGTATGGGGGGTGGCAGAGGTTTTTCCCTTAGAGGTACGAGATTATTGTGGAAATGCAGAGGAGGGTGCTGAGTTTGTTGTGGGGATATGAGGAGGCCATGGTTAAGTAAGGAGGTAGTTATGACGGATGTTCGAAGAAGGTGTTTCTGTATGTTGCCCTTTATGACTGAGAGAATGGCTGTATATATCAAGCGGAAGGTATCTAGGGAAGGGGGTGGTGGTAAGGGGAGCTAAAGTAGGAAGAGATATGTGGGAGGCACGGTAAAAGGTGGAGTGGGGGCGGAATAGAGGTTTTGTGAAGATATGTTGAGATTTTATTGACAGTGCAACAGGTGATAACATCAAGGTGAAAAAGGTTGGTAGGGTCTGTGGAAAGGTCAGGGAATTATGCAAGTGTAGCCGTGTATCCACACGTTATGTTGGGGGGTATTTGGAAAGATTTTAGTAAGCTTAAGGGATCCGGCTAGAGTAAGAGAATTAGTGTATCGTTTTTATCATGGGGCATCTGGCTTCAAGGTGTTACGTTGTATGGGGTTTGTGAAAGAGGCTTTTATCAGTTTTGTGGTGAAGTTGAACGGCGTTTTATGTGGTTTCTTTTTGAACCTCCTTGGAGGGTGGTGAGTTGAGATCATTGGATGGGTGGGGGGGTTATCAGACTGTTGGGGGGGTCGTTTTGCCGCTTTTAAGGGCTTTAAACTAGATGTTTATGGGAGTGCTAGGGATGTTGGAAGGGCTTATCAGTATATCTAGTAGATTATCTGGATATCACATGGGAAGGGAAATGGAGGGGATTACGGGGTGATACGAGGATAAGGACAAGTGGCGGCTAGATTTATAGGGACGAAGTGTAGGAATATGCTGGATCATGGGGCGTCCTGGGAAAAAAGTTTCCGGAAGGTTATTGGAACCTCACTGTGGGTTCCTTTGTCGGGGTCCCTGAGGATGGAACCAAAGGAGTGGTCTCTTATGGGGGATGTAAAGGGTTTTTTTTTTTTAGTTTTTTCTGGAGCTTATGTAGTGGTGTAAGAGGGAAAAAGGTCTGCGAGTTAGGAATGGATGGTAACGCTATGTTTCACGCGACTGTTTGTCATAGTGAGTCTAGTTGTAGCTTTCAGGGATAATTTTATAAGCCTGAAGTTATGTTCACTGTTTAAAAATTTTCTTGACAGCCAGGTTACCGAGCCCTTAGGATCTCGTTTTTAGGTAAATAGCTTGGCATTGTTCGTATCGCTCTTGGGCCATACGGGTACAGGCTTGCGCAGTAGCTCCTGACTCTGTTGATTGCTGCGCAGTTTTTTCCTCCTGGGTGCACTCCAAAAATGGCGGAAGGTGCACCGTAGGGCGAGTAACACCGTCTGCTTCAATTGGTGACAGGCTCGTTCGAACAAACAGAACTACACATCTATGCTTACTGCGTACTCGAGATATTATGGTATCAAATAATGAAGTCTTTATGGTGTCTCTTTGAACGGGAAATTCGAGGCATTTTGTCAAATTCAGACCAAAATTGTATTACGAAAATATGGTTGCCACTTATCAGGAGTGATCAAAACAGGTATCCTCGTGTCACTGTTCGCCTTCGACGACTCCCTTTTTTACACCTGGATCAGGTACGAAAGTTCCTTTGAGGCGGGCCGAGAGTGATTTGAGGAATGTTTTTGCACGTTATGGGCACGGTTATATGGGGCAAACACTATGGGACGGTGGCATGATGGTCTCTAGTTGGGTATGCTGGAGGGGTCTTTTCCTGAAAATGCCACAAGCACCCTATTTCCGTCGTATATGTGGTGATGGAGGACTATCGTACGCAAGTTTACGTTTCGTACTCAGGACATGACGTACGTGCAGCTTTGAGGGATGTAGGACCAGTTATGGCGGGCGCAATGCCCTACAAGAGTGATAAAACGACGGACGGTTAAGGCGGTTTGATGTTTCATCTGAGCAGCGTTCATATGCTGCTGCTACCCAACAACATATATAGCCTCGTAAATCATGGGACCGTGAGGAGATAGAGGTGAGGATGAAGACTCGCCGATATGACTAACCTCCATGGTGCAGTGGAGGACGTGGGCGTAGGTTATCGGCGACGAAGAAGGAAGATCTCGTTCATTCTCAGGTGGCGTTGGAGCACTATTCAAGGTTCTGAATGTTTTCTTGGATGTTCCCATCTGAGGGGCTTCACGGTGGTTTAGAGGATGTAAGTGTGAATGAGAAGGACGGGCATCCTCCGGGCATATGCTGAACATCAGGTTGTGGTCGTGGAAGTTCATAGGAACACCAGTTCTGAAGATGAGCAGGATATGGCCGCAGTTTCTCGTCAGCGAGTTTGCGGGTATTGACTCTCAAGATGTTTTGACTCCAGGACAACGGTCGGGGAACAAAGCATGTGCGATGTGGACTCGAGAGACCAGGGCAAATTACATGTGTTCGATGTCAAGGCGACGACACAGGGGGGGGTGGGGAATGAAGTGGAGATACACACAAGGGAACAAGAATGTCCCGGTATCAAGGGTAAACCTCCAATGAAACGATCAAGTTTTACTTTAAAATTAAATGGGTTACGGTTGTAGAAAAAACGTAAGTATTTGGACGTTTTGTGTAAAAAATTTAATGTACCCGATGTTGCATTCTTACAAGAACACAATATAAATCTCTTAGGTGAATTGCTGATTCCTGAATATATTATGTACATGGGCTGATCTAATTAGACTGAAAGGTGGTGTAGCAGTGTTAGTTAAAGAGGCTAGCCGTTTTCTTTGCAAACATATGAGGTGGGAGAGGAGGGTGCGGGTTGTTAGGGATGAAGGGTGTGGGTGGGGTACGGGTGGCCTTCCGGGGGTGTACGGCCCGGCGGAAGGTGAAAGCGTTGTCAAAAAAATGCGTTTTTTAGGGACGTGTTGGTGTACCATTTAAGGTTCACTGACCGTCGTCACGTTATTGGGGGTGATTGGAAAATGCTGATCGTCGCAAGGATGTTTTCGAACCGAGAGGGAAGAGGATTTTTTCAGGATATACGGGCCTTTAGCGGAGTGTTGTTGTTAATGTTACGGATGTTTGGGGGGGGGGATGAGGTGCGTGGGGGGTCATCATACGTTTCGTTAGAAGGGGAGGTATGCGGCAAGACTGGATCGCATATACGTTTCTAGGAGGTGTCAGCGTCAGGGAGTGTACGTGTAGCTAAATGTGAGCTTTTCTGATCACCGAGGTGTTATGGTGGGATGGTCGACTGGGTCGGTTTACGAGGGCGATCGAGGTTTTTCGGGAAGTTGAATGTGGGTTTTCCATGACAAAAGAGGTAGTGCGGGAAGATTTTGAAGAGTGCTTGGCGAGGGATGGTGGGCTGATGGCAGGAGGGAAATGATATAGTCGAATGGTGGGATCCTGTCGGTAATGTGAAGGTGAGGAATTTTTATCGCCGCACGGAAAAGAAGACAAGCGAATGCAGTATGGGGCTCTTGATACTATCTTGAAAATCAACTGCAAGCATGTTATACAAAGGGTGGGGGAGTGTATCCGGTGGTTGAAATTGAAAATTTAAAACGCTTAATTAGAGACTTTCACAATCGTATTTTTGATGCGGCGCGGATAGCAAGTGGAATTGATGAGGTTTTATGGGGTGACCGTCCTTCGGCGTTTGTCTTGCGAGAGCAGGGCAGACGCCGTAAGGCGACAGAATTAATGGGATTAGAGGTTCAGGAGTCATTGGGAAACTTTAGTAGGGGGCAGGTCCTTCGGTCAACGGAGGCTATGAATACCTTTGTAGACGCATGGTATGAATTGCAATACAAAAATGCTGGGATTTCTAAGGGGGCGCTGGGAGAAATGGGTGAATATGTACGTTGTAATCTAGAGTACATGGACAGGTTGGCTTTGAATGGACCTATAAGTGAAGAAGAGATTAGGTTAGCTGTGGAGGGTATGAGTGTAGGGAAGTCGCCGGGGATTGACGGAATCCCTTGTGATTTTTACAAGGACAATTGGGATTGTTATTCGCGATTTTTTGGTGATATTATTAATATGCCATGAAAAGTAGTGGCATTATGGGACAAGCAACAAAGAACAGGGGGTGGTTGTTTTAGTCCCGAACAAAAAAATCTGGGAATTAATATACATAATTATAGGGCAATTTCATTAATGTGTGGCGACTAAATTTTTTGCGAATTATTAGGAAATAGATAAAACGGGTTTAGAGAGAGTTTCTGACGAGGACAATCTGGTGTGCCAGGCGATCTATGTGTGTGGGACAAGAATATTATTCGCAGGTTCATTGAGGAAAGCGGGAGGGGTAATAAGGGTTGAATAATTAGCTTTAGATTGGCACGCTGCATACGATTAGCGTGGAGGAGAGATGCATTATGGAAGTTTCTGCAGTGGCCAATGTTTCGGAAAAGGAAATTGTTAGTTGGGCACAGGTTTTTGTACGAGCAGGCTACGTTAGAGTGCAGGTAAACGGAAGGTTGGAAAAGTTGTTAGGGATGCATAGGGGATTACGCAGGGGGTGCCTATATCCACAAATTCTTTTTGCGTTGATTCAGGACCCTTTTTTAGAGCCGAGAGGGGGATTGGTACACAGATGACAAGCAAGGTTGGGTGTGGTACAATCAGGAATTTATAGGTTACGTGGTACGATACTACGGTTTATTTCGTGGAGCCCAAGGTTTTAGGAAAAGTGAGCGGAATTGTTGAATGTTTTCGGGAAAGCAAAACCGGAATGACGTTAATACGGAAAAATCAATGCATAGTGAGGTGGGGATTGTGCTGGGTTTGGTATAAAGGCCCAGAGGGAAGGCTGGCCATTAGAGTAAATCAAATTAAGGTGTGTGGATTGTGCATAGGGATAACATAACAAGGATGCGATGGAAGGTGACTTCAAGTGAGGCTGTAGAGGAGGGTTTTAGGTCGTTTAACAGGTTTGAGGGAATGAGGCTTGTCTATACATCAGCGCGCAATTGGTGGTGAATGTATTTTGTTCAGTAAGTTGTGGCAATGTGGCATGTAATATCCGTTACATCCATATGATGAAAACCGAATTAAACGCGTGTATAAAGATATATTTGGGTTTCGGTTTGTGTTGGTTAACGAGGGATGTTGGTGCCTCTCTTCCGTTGGCCGGGGTGCCTGGGGCTTAAATGAATCGCCATAATAGGATGTTAGGCATGTAAAGTCAAGCATAGCTACTTGAGAGAGGGGTAGAATTGCCGGCACGGGTTTGAACCTGGATAAGCGTGACTTGGTACGTTGGTGACCGAACGGATGTAAGAGATGTGAGGACATGTTGAGGATGTTAATTTATGTAAAAGATCCACGCCAGATCAAGATCGCAAATTGGCACGGTAGAGGGCCAGGGTGTAGTGCTAAGGTGGAGGGAATATATCCAATGTATGCATGGAAGACATATGGGGTCGTTTAAAAGCATTACGATCTACGACCGACGGTCAGAGTATAATGTTTAAATTTTTACCTAATATACTGCCGTCCGGGAAGTTTTAAGCGAATATGTGCGTGCGGAGGGGGGGGCTGTGTTGTGGGTGTGGAGATCCTGATACGGTCTTTCATGCAGTTTTTTTTCTGTAAGAGATTGGAACATGTAAGTGTGGTTTTGGTAAGGTGTTAAGAAAGGTGGGGTGGGGGTGGGTTTAAAAAGAAGTGTCTTAAGAGCTTTTAAGTTTAGAATGTGGGGGGGGTCGAAACACCGGTAACAGAATGCAATCGGATATTATACGGATTTTGTATATACGGACATGGGTATACAAGGCATTTATCTGTGAGGGAAGAGAATCAGAGCACTGGTTCGATATTTTAATGTACACAACAGAGAAATAAAGACCATTACGGGAAAAACAAGATGGTTTTTCCATAATTTCAAAGGATATTGCAGATTCAAGGTCAGGGATTTATGGGAGTTAATACCTTAAAGGGTACACGAGGCTGGCTTCTTGAATAAGTGTGAGTGAAGTGGCATACGATTGGTATGGGTGTGGTTTTTAATGTAAAATGATGAGGTATGATCGTAGATTTGGATGATGTTTTATTCAAACAAATATATATACTATTGCTTGGAAACTAAGTTTTGTTTCTTAAATTGACGTGAAGCAAACTCCATGAACTGCATGACAGTGTTATGTTAAAAGCACCTTGAGCAACTTATACATATAGTTTTTCATTTATATTTTCCTGTATCAGCCATGTGGATGATTAACCTGGTAACGTTCTGCTTTGGGGTCTCCTGAGATATATGTTTTGGAATATGACCAGATATGAGGGTAACAATTTTGTATTATGTGTACATAATCTCTCATGTGTGTGTGTATATGTGAAAGAATGGGGTGTGTGTATGTTTGCATAATGTACTTGTTTGCAATTCAGATTTCTCATGCTATTAAGTTGGACACCCTTTTGTGTAATGTACTGAATATTTTTGTATCTTTGCAGAAGTCAAGTAAATTGACTAGCCAGTTTTCATTACATATCTTCGTTTTTGGATATTTATTGTTTATATATGCACTTGTTATGTATAATGTCTTTACAAGGTTTTATAGACATAAAATCACACACTAAGGCATATTATTGATGAAAGTTTCACTTTGTTTATAATGTAATAAGAGGGTTTTAAATAAGGTAACGAAGAACTTGTATATTCTTGTTGTTACCTAGGGATAGATACATAATGAATAGGGGATGGACGAAATATTTATAACCGTTCTAGTGTATATATTGACCATTGTAATTATACTTACTATGAAAGTAATGTTAGGTAATTCCTATGTTTATTTAATGTAATGTATATTTTTTATAAAAAAAAAAAAAAAAAAAAATGATTTAAGGCTTTAATTTTTGTTATAAGTTAAAACGATATTGTTGTATCTTTTATATGATATTCATCATGTATGGTTTAGGGAAATACTAGTTGGCTTAGGTGTAAATATCGGATATGTGCTGCAGCATACTTTATAAGGTGTATTATGTTCATGTATTAATGTTTTGGTATACCTGTTTTATGAAGGATGATTTTTATATATTTAAATGTTGTTATATGACGTTTTAAATAAAATAAAAAAAAAAAAAAAAAAATCTATACATTACTTCTCGTACTTTAGGTTTTAAACGTAATTTGTTCAAACGCCCCCAGATATTACGCCATCATACATCGATAAACCCCTTCTAACCACTGCTACCACTGCCTTACCTTCCACCGCCATCAAGGTTTACACCAATTTAATAAGTGAAGGATCGCTCATGTTATGATTGACCCGTAACATGCCCACCGATTATGAACTCCCTACCCACCCAGCCCCCCACGTTGCATGTCCCGACGCATCTTATGAAAAGTCCGCCTAACCCTCGCCCACCCCACCCCTCCCGCTTTATAACTACGTTTCAAATACACACCATAATCCTCTTTTTCAACAGCTAAAAGACCCAGCCCTCCTCGGCCAACCGGGAGTGGTACAACCGCTCTAACCAAACCATTTCGCTTCCGAGTACCCGCCAAATGAATCTAAAATGCGTTTTTTAACCTTTGTATCTCACGACGAAGTAATCGGAAATATTGCTGCTACATGCCATAGTTTTACTATACAATAGGACATTCGTTGTAATTACCTTTGATGCAAAGTTAAGGTGTGCAGCTCGAGCTCGTAAACCACTGATGCGCTTCAGTACACCATCTACAATACCACGAATTTATTTGTTTGTGCTATAACTTGAATATCACTTTTACATTAACGATCCCACATATCATTATTGGTCCAACCTTTTTTCCCCCAACTTTCAACTACTTCACATTCCGTCACTTATCCCATCCCCACATCCATATACTACTTCGTTTTCCCCTCCTATATTAATTACATGCAGAAGCCTTTTCAAAAACATTTACTAACTTTCCACCCCGAGCAAATCCCTGTTACCACTTACTAAAAATCGTTGTGTCATCAACAGATCGCAGGACGAAGTGGGGCGGGCGGGGGGGATGGCGGGGGATCTGCGTGTAGGGTGGGGTGGGGTGGTGTGGGTTGGTGAGGTATGGGGAAAAGGGATATATTTTTTTTGGGGGGGGAGGGGGGTAATGTTAAAGAGGTGTGTGTGGTGAGGTAGTTGGGCCTTATTTCGGCAGCTATGTAAATGGCTTGGTGAACGAAAAGGAGCCCCCCCACCCCCTTTCTCCACCACCCATTTTTGCTGCCAATAAGACCCTAATCCTCTATAAAAGGGATCCTGTAGGAACACGCAAAAAAATTATTTGTGAAAGGGGACAACCTTGACGTAACCCCCTGCCTCATCTGAATTTGTTCTCCTAACCTTCCATTCACCTGCACCCGCAAGGATGCATCTGATACATTAATTTTGGCCCATGATATAATTTCCTCTCAAACCCCTGCCATCTCATAATCTTCCATAACGCTCCCTTTCTACATTATCAAATGCCGCCTCCCAATCTAGTAGCCACACCCCCCCCCCCACTCCCAATTTTTACTCTTTCTTCAAAAAAACTTCTAATCAAACCATGCCCATCATACATAGACCTTCCCGGCACCCCATATTGTCCCTTTAACAATCACTTTGCCTAGGACCTTTTTTATTCTGTTAGCTAAAAATTCTTGCTAAAAATCTATAATCACCACACAATAACGAAATAGCACGATAGTCTTTTAACTGTTTAAGGGCTCACCTTTAGGCATCTAAAACGACCACAGCCATCCGCTGCTGTGCCCCTAAAACCCGATCCGCTTTAAGGATATTGAATAATCTTACCAAAAATTCTTTTAAAACGCTCCAATTTTGGAGATAAAAGTCACTGGGCAACCAAACAATTCCTGGTGCCTTACCTTATTGCGCCCCGGATAAAGCTTCCCCATGTCTCGCACTCCGTTTATCGGCCCTTCCAAAACGAATCGATCATGCTCGTCCACTCACACTGCACAAACCTTCCAATTGACTGTAATGCTATTACACTTATTCCCAACACATTGCTTTTTCGACTTAACCCAAGCATCAATAATCCCACTCAACCCTCAGTCGTCTCAACACCTGGTCCACTTTAATACCCTTGCATTACCTACCTTAACATTCAACCCCATTAACTCAATTGCCTTTGCGACGTGGTGTTGACTCCGCATCCACACCCGCCGACGGCCGATCACCCCACAAAACCTCCTCAATCCCTCCTTAACCCTTTGCAACTACCTGAACATTCAACCCCATTAACTCCATTGCCTTGCGACTGTGTTGACTCCGCAACACACACGCCGACGGCCGATCTCCCACACAAAACCTCCTCAATCCCTCCCTAAGCCTTCCCCATCAAATCCTCTCATTTTGTAATTCCGATATTTCCTTCAAACTTTCAATTTGTAAATAACAGGATAATTAGCATTAATTTGTGCATAAAGTCGCGCAACTGCCCCTCTAAAAATTTTTGAAACCGTATGTAACTGATTGTTAACCTCTTCCCTCGATTAATATAAATTATCGCTTATACGTTTTAGCTATTTTTCCCACAATTTACCATGGCAACATCCCCTGGTGCTCTACCACTAAACGATCCCACAAATGTCCAAACGGCAAAAGGCTACCCTCTCCTTTAATAACTTACATCAATTTCCAAAATGATGGACCCCTCCGAGGCACACCCTCAATATCCTCATCTATACCACTCCTCTATGATCCGAAAAAAACCACCTCTATCACATTCATCCACCGCACAGTAAACCGCACAAGGCACGAACATTCGGTCCAACCTCGCCGCATAACCTCATTTAAATGAAGGTATGCTCTACCATCCTCCCCCCCCCACACGCATCCTTTAACCCCCACCCCGGTCAATAATCCCCCAATATACCCAAACCAACACCCCGCACCTCTGGGCTCCACATCTTTACGACGTATCCGCAATTCCAATCTCCGCCTATTTTGCAACATTCGGTAACCACGTAAAAATATAGACCAGCACGTCCCGAACAAATTTAGTTTTAATACTCTCTACACACTCAGCCGGACCCATAACACATACTAAACTATTGGGAACCTACCCCAAGTTCCAATCCACCTCTAAATACCCACCCCTCCCCCCCTTTCACTCCCCTTACTATAAACGGGCTATTCCGCATTGTCGCTGCATCGCTTTGGGCTGTGTAGACCCCCTTGCCAGACGCGCCCTCAGTATCCTGACAGCAGTGGTACGAGGAGGTGGTGGTTGGTACCTCTGTTGACACCGCTGGGAAATTACTGGTGTTGAGATGGCGGTTTGTTATCGCAGCGCGTTAACTATTGGAATCGAACTGCTTCGAGGTGCGATTACACCTAGTCAGCTCAAAACTCTTACCCAAGATATCAGGGAGACATACGGGCAATACAAGATAGATAGTAAGTTGGGGGGGAAATGTGAGCGTGCGGGGCTAGGGGAGGGCGGAGCGCATAGAGTATTAGTGAAACTCTGCTGCGACAGTTTCGGTGGTACGCGCTTTCAAGATGTTGTTTTGACGTTACTCCTGCTGTGCGTGTGAGACTGGTGGACGTGCCCTCGATATTATACCTGGATAAAGTTGAGGAATGTCCCCCTTCGAGGCAAACGAAGCTGAATCAGAAACGTATTTGAGAAATATGGAACTGTGCATTCTGCCCAGCAGGGTAATGGATAATGGGTGCCTACACAGGTATGCCGGAAGGTAACATTCAGCCTTAAATTAAGATGACGTTGGGGCCAACCCATACCGCATATGTGTATCTTCAAGATTTTAGGACACGGGTAATGGTTTTATATCCTGGACAGCGGCGTACGTGTCGCATTTGTGGAGAGTATAAACCACATAGCGGGGGCATGTGAAAAAGAACAGCCCGCGTGACCAAACCTGTGAAAGAAGACGTAGCCCCAGTCACACGTGATGAAGGTGAGCATCGTTCGTCAGAGGAAGGGCGTGGTCGTTTGTGGAGTGAGATGGTGGAACAGGCTTTTCGAAATGAGAGTCCTTCCCTCAGCTGCCTGCCCCCTGAGTCGTTGCCGATACCATCTACTGGATTGGTACCCCGGCATGACGTGTTGAGTATTGGTCGAGAGACGAATGTCGGTGAGGATTTAGACGAATCTTAAGGACCTTGTCACCGCAAGTGGTGGAAGCTCCGTCTCCGGAAGACGTAGCTGGAGACCTTTCTGAGTCCGGATTGTCAACAATACGAGACTCCGCAAAAGGGACGACGAGACTGGGACATCGGGAGACTTCATACCTCATTGTGAGGTGGGTGTTGAGGTACACCGGTGAGGCTTCCTCGGATCTTGACATGGAGGATAAGAACGTTCCAGGAAACGGGCAGCTACGTCAGATTCGGATGACGTTTCTGACGCTGGCACAGAGGACTGGGAAAAAAACTGAGAGGATGGGTGAGGGGGGGGTGGGGGGGGGGGGGTCATGAGGGACCCCCAAAGCAAGAAGGGTGGCCCAATGGGAAGGTACTGTAAAGGAAGACACATAGACGTAAAAAATCAAGTGGTGAACCACGGGAGGAAAAAGGGAAAGGGTGGAAAATATAACAGGCCTTAGGTGAATGACTGCTAATGTTAACGGTTTGGTACTAGATTAAAGAGAGATTGGTTGAGTAGTTTTCTTAGCAAACATAGAATTGATGTTCTCTTCCTTCAAGAACACAATTTCAAAGAAGGAGAAGTGTTGCAGGTTGCAGGTTTTTACAGTACTGACCCTGCCAACTATTCGTTTGAAAGGTGGTGTGGGTCTTTTAATAAAAGAAAGAGCCCGTTTGTGTTGCAGAGATGTGAGGGGGGTGGGGGGAGGGGTGTTGCGAGTGGATGGGACTTGGATGGGAAAGTGTGTATCCTTGGTAAGTGTCTATGCCCCTGCGGAGAATGACACAAGGTTTTGAACGGATTTTGTGTGTGAGACCTTGTTTTATTTTTTGCGTGGTTTTCCGGAAGTAGCGATAGTGGGGGGTGACTGGAATTTCATAAGGGGGGCTGAGTCAACCCCCAAAGGGGTTGGGCATGGTCTGCACCTCTCAGAATTTGTTGGGGGTTTTAATTTAAAGAGATGTGTTTGGGGGGGGGGTGTGGGGAAACAGAACATATTTTTATCAGAAGGGGATATGCTGCAAGGGTTAAACAGAGTGTATTTTTCGGGGAGAGTTTAAAGTCTTTTAATACGGTGGAGAGGGTTTGTAGATCATGGGGCATTGTAGTGGGGGTAGGGGGGGAGGGAAGGGCCAAAATTTATGGGGAATAGGGAAAAATTAAATATTAGTGTGTTAATAGAGGAAAGGTTGGAGGGTTTTTCTATGCTGTGGAATGAGCTTTAAAGGGGAAGCCAGGGGGTGGAAGACATTGAAACTGGGGGACTCGGGGGCAAAGGAAAGGATAAAGTCCTTTTATTTAGGGGGGTAGGGTATAAACATTTTAAAAATAGGGGCTAGCGAATTATTTAAGGATCGTTTACGAAGTTGTTAGGGGCAGGGATGGGTTGTGGTTTTTTCCCCCATGGACAAATTTAACATAAAAGAGAGCTTCGAACGTTGCATAATGAGCGGTTTCAACCTTGAGGGTGCAAGCGGTTTAGAAGAAGTTTTGTGGGAGATGGGCCCACCGCGTGTGTGTTGAGACAAAAAAAGAAAAAGCGGGCGCTGACGGCAATCCCATTTGGGTAAACGAGAAGGGGAATCCATAGAGCGGCAAGTGAACGAAACAAAAAAAGCATGAGTGCATATGCGGATCATGGTATAAAAAAACTGGACTAGTAGTGGCGTGGATGAAGGGGAATTAAGTAAGGTGTGCACGTATGCAAGTGCTTTTGGGTCACAGTGATAGGAAGGGATTGGTGGGGTTATTATGAGGAGGAAAAAAGAAATTTTTTTTCACGGAATGGGAAGGGAAGTCCCCGGGTATTGAGGTTTACCGTGGAATTTTATTTGCACTTGGGGTTGATTGGGGGAATTCATGGTAAATTATTAAATTGTATGAAAGAAGGGGGATTAGGGGATAAGCAAAACGGGAGTTGTGGGGTTGGTCCCGAAAGGCAAAAGGGCAGCCAACCTTGGGGAATATAGGGGATATCTTGCTCTTGAGACTATAGGTTTTCGCAAAAATTTTGGTAATTTGGGAAAATCGTGGTGGGAGGGGCGTTTCGCCATCGCAGTAGGGGTTGCCCGGGAGGGCATGTTAGAAGGGCACGCGCTTTAAGAAGTTTTGTGGAGTCAAAGGGGGAGGGGAGGGGGCGGTTTTACTGGCCCTTGGGCTGGCGAGCCGCCTATATAGAGGGAAAGAGGGGATGCAAGTATTTTTCGGGGCGGTTATGAGAAAAATAGTTTGGGGGGTAAACATCGTATAAGGGGGGCAAGGTGAGGGGAAAATAAATGGGGGTATGGGGCGACTTTGAGATGGGTAGAGGTTTAAGACAAGGGGCCCCATTCACAGATCTTATTTGCGTGTTTTCAGGATCCCTTTTAAAAGGATGGTTGAGAGCACAGTTAGTTCCCCGGGGGGGTGTGGGTAGGGGGAAGGGGGTTTTTTGGCCGGGATTAATAGGTTTTTTGGGGTGATACCTGTTTTGGTGTGTGAACGAATGTCTAGAAAGGGTTGGAAGATGTTGTGCGTGTGTTTTGAACGTGCCACGGGTATGAAGGTAAAAGTGAAAATCGTGATCTGGGGTTGGACCCGAAAGGTGGTGAATGGAGGCTGTAACGTGGTTAACAAACTGCGATTTATTTTTAAAAATTTTTCGGTATTATTTATAGAGACGATTTGGATGTGGGGCGGGGGGAAAATTCATAAGGACGTTGGAAAAAAGGGCATTGGGCGTCTGTGTGTTTTGAGGGCCCCCAAATCTCACTCTGGCCCCAAGTGTGATTGTTTTAACGTTTTTTTGTATGTAAGGTGTGCCTTGCGGCTGTATTCCCAATTACAGGAACAGCGATCAATGGAATATTGAAAGAGTATTTACCTTTCTTGGGCATGGGTGTGATTGGTTAAAACGTGAGTTTGTTATGTTACCTGTACGTCGAGGAGGTTTAGGATTGTTGGACTTAAAGCGTAGGGTGAAATGTGTTTTCTAAAGTGGGAGTTTTGGCGTGTGGGTGTGATGGCGGGAAATATAGACCAAGTATATACGAGGGTGAAAAAGTGGTATAGGGGAATGGAGTTAAGGGGAAAGTGAGATTGTACTACGAGCTTTGTTGATGGTAAAGGAACGGAGGAACATTCGCATAAGGGTTTTTTAAATAGGTTACTAGGGGTAACGGCGCAGCTCCAGTAGAAGGTTTGTTCCTCATGTACTCGTGGGAAAATTTTATGGCTCCGATTTTTGCAAGTTGAAATTACGGCCTAGGGTGCGTGAAGTCATGTTTCGTTTTTTACATGGTTTAAAATTTCCGTCAGGGCAATACTACGATCCAGAAGTCGTGGTGGGAGGCGGGTGTGGGTTTTGTGGTGGGGAAGACACGGCTTTTCACGTTGTCATTTTTGCGAAGGTTTAGAAGATGTCAGGAGTTGGTTGGGTAGGGTGGTACAGAGGGTGGGAGGCAGAGGAGTTGCAGGTTTGCGTGCGTTAAAGGGTCTCGACATCGGGGGATTAGACCAGGACGTTGAACGGGCTTTAGTTTATATTATCGTGGATTACATTTATATTTCGTGGGTAATGCGGGGAAAAGGGTCAGTGAGGTGAAAAGGCGTGTCCTTGCCAATAACGTTTTTATGTACAATGTGTAGAAATAGGGAATTGTATGGGAGGAGGTGGGATAAGGGTATTTCGGACGGTTATAAAAGGCTCACTCTTGAACCCTTGTGAATCTGTGATAAATATATGGGCATGCCGAAAAAGTTGTCGTGTAGGTCAGTGGGCAATAGCTGGCTCGTCTCTTGGGGGGAAGGATGTGAGTTGCGTGAATATGAGTTTGGGCATGAATGTTTTTTAGTTGTTATGGATGTGGGGTTGGTAGAATTCAGGGATTGGGGTTACTTATTGTACCTTTTTGTGTACAAAATGCCCTGGGGTGCCTTTATATATTTTTTTATATTTTTGATGCTTCCTTTGTGTAAAGACTCTTGTATTCTTGAGTCACTAGTTTTCTTGTTTTGTTTTTGACTGTGTTATGGAGGTTCAGATATTTGGGCATTGAACGTGCATATATATGTGTATATGTATATGTGTGTATGTGTATATGTGTGTATGTGTATGTGTGTATGTGTATATTTTGTGTATGTGTATATTTGTTTTATATGTATATATGTATATATGTGTATATGTATATATAGGGATATATAAAATTTTATATATATATATATATATAATAATTTATATAAAAATATAATGTATATTTTATGTTATAAAGTATATGTATATGCATATGTATGTATATGTATGTGTATATATGCATGTTTTATCCCTTCCCTGTTACTGTTCAATTAGTCTGTGAGTCACCAAAGTATTAAAGGGATATAATACGTGTACATTACCCTGAGTTATCCAATTGTATCCTATAAATATGTAGCAACATTATGATTTTTGTTTGTGATTCAAACGTAGTTCTTAGGTATCAAGATTGAACACTTATGGAATGGATGGATACACTACACAGGTGGCCCGCGCGTGGGGGGGGGGGGCTTGCGGCGGCGTTTCGGTCCGACTTGGACCATTGACTTTGTCAATGGTCCAGGTCGGACCGAGGCGTCGTCGTGGGCTTCCCCTCTTTCATGTGCGGGTTTTTTTTTGTGTATTGTTTCCAGTCACGGTATTGGCCTTTTTTTTTATTTTAGGAATGGATGGAATTTCTGATGATTTATATGATCGTCAATTTATATAATATTTTTATGGGTTTAATGAATTTGTGTTAGAGTAAATCATTGAATTTGTGTCTAAGTTGGAATTTCTATAATCAATTGTATATTTTGTATGCAAATTACATAAACTATTGTTTTAAACATCAATGTAAAACATGTTTGTATGATGTGCATGTGGGTTTAATGGGTTAAGTGGTTTTTTCCACCAGTGTTATATTTGTTACGCAGTTATATCTTTGGTATTTTGTGTGTTTAGTGGAACGTAAAGTATGCATTTTATGGTGTGTTTGTCGTATATATCTATACGTATTAGTTAAAGATTGGTATTTTTTGGTGTGTACCTCGTTGTACTATAGATTAAAGTATGGTGTGCTATTTAATTTTTAAGCAACCTTGTATTTATGATGTTTTAAAAAAAATTTAAAAAAAAAAAAAATTTCCTTTACCAAAATGCAGTCACCTTCAAAAGTGTCGCATGTTCCATGTACACATTATAACCACTCAATCCAACCAAAACCCAGGCTAAAATTATGTTCTGAAAGAATACCAATCCACACCAAGTCGCACCAAATACTCATTAAACCACTTAAGCTTCCTTCAGTTCAAACCCGTTTAATTTTATAGTAAAACACTTGAATTCAACAAATGGGTTTCCTTTTGTCCCGGGCATTGACTTTAACCCCAGTTCGTTTTGCAACACCCTGTCCCTCCCCCTTTGTGGGAATCACCTTTGCAATCCCTTGATCCTTGGGTTACCTTCCCTCTCTGCTGTACCTCCACCAAGTCTTTTTCCAGGGTTGGGCAGGAGTGAGCACACAATCAGAATCCGATGATGCTGCAGTCCCCTTTCGTGTCCCGCCCTCCACCTGCATTTTGACATCTGAAGCACCGTCCTGATGCACCTCCACCTCTACTGCATGCACCCTTTAATCCTTTAGATTCTCTCGTCGACAAACCCTCATCTTCTGCCATATCATCATTACAGCCTTCCCCAGAAACTAAGCCTGGGTCTTCCACCTGATCTAGGACCGATTCCTCTAACAAGTCATCCAACGCCTTTACCAAAGACGCCCCCACTTCTTCACCCATATTAGGTAGTCTCTCCTCAAAAAACCCTTTTGTATGTCCAATGACTGAGATTCTCCTTGAAGCGTTAACAATTGGCGATTTAAGCTCCTTTTTCTTTGTCCACCTCCTCACTCCATGAAACCGTTGTAGGGGTGGTGTAGCAAGAGACTGTCTCGCTCATCGCCTACCTCGTCCACTGGCTGCTGTTTCTGCTGTTGCCCTTGCTGTTGTGCCCGGGTACCCACTTCGTTTCCCACACTGCGCCGCGATGTGGTTTATATGACCCACATAGCCGACCGTACGTTGTTGCCCCGCATACGTTACATAGACTTGAGTCCGTAATTCTTTTAACACAATATATGAAGGAATAGGGTGTCGAAGAGTCATTTTAACTGTATACGCGCCTTCCAGCGCACCTGCATACGGTCCAGTTGCCCACCTCCCTGCTGTGGCTACGTGAACCGTCCCATAAGTACGCAGTTCACTGGTAATATCAAAATCAGTCGCCTCAAAAGGCACATTCCTGATTTTTACCCAAGTGTAATGTCGAGATACATCATGAAGTCTCACCGACACAGCTGTATTAACCGGTATGATGGTCTCCTGATACTTGTCGACCACTGCCTCGTAGACTTGTGCAGACGTCATTTTAACGAAGATTCTTGTCATTCCATTTAATGCGACACCACATATCTCCTCATTTGCTATACCATAGGTATCGCGAATGATCGCCGGTAATAATAAATCCATGTTGGATCCTGTGACAGCACCACGGATCATCTCAATGCAGACAGTGTTGATTCTTCTTCTGCTATTCAGCGCCATGGTGGAGAAAATAAAGTTTCCACCAACCAACGCTAGGGGCAGCTCAATCAGGTAAACTGCGCAAAAACAAACTCAAAACAGGAGCGTCTGCGCAGCTCGTCCACACGGCTCGGAGGCGATGAGGACAATGACAAAATTATTTTTCCTTGTAGGTTCTGTCACAAACTGCTTCAAAAAACAATCCAGAAATACCTCTAAGAAGTCGTTTGAGTCTAAATTCCCAGACAAGAAATTTCAATCATTCTGACTAAAGTTAAAGTCCCCTACAATTACTACATTATTGTGCCTTGTGGCTTTAACAATTTCCCCCCATAGTAGTCTACCTTGGTACCTATCTAAGTTTGAGGGACGGTGTATCACAAGTAGAATCAATTTTTCGTGCCCCTCTTGAAAATTCTATCCAGACGGACTCTGTATGTGTTACTTCAGACTAAATACCCGTTTTTATGTAAGAGTTCAAGCGATCTCGGACGTTCAGTGCCACCCCACCCCACACATATTTTCTGAGGGGAGATATTGCTAATGTATGACAATTATGGACCTGTCATGAAAATTTGAAGCCGAACGAATCAAGCATCTCTAGTTACGATTGAAATCAAACCAAACACGTTGAAGGATAAGTAATTCTGGCGTACACTTTGAGGTACCTTTCAGGGATACCTGATTATATAGCCTAAGAAAAACTTTATGAACGTCGTGTCTTTTTATTTAAATAATTTAAAAATTTAAAATTGACATCAGAGGTGATATTTTCGATTTTTTTTCAAGAGGTGACTTGCATTATCATCCTAGAGTTGATCAGAGATAAAAAGAAAAACTTTCTCTCCCTTACACACAGTTCGTTCAGAGGATAACTTGATTCTTCTTCGGGGTTTCAAAAGATTTGGATATGTCCTGATTTTTTGTCAGTTATTAGAACTTTAATTATATCAACTACTGGATTTTTTCTCTGCATACAAATGGATAACGGATATTATTGCATTTTTAATTATATAATATACGAGTTAATATTCTGTAAAATATAATTACTTAGATTGAGACTCAGGCTCGGTCTGTATAATCAGGCTCGATTGCTAGTGCACTCAGTTCACGGGCCCTGAGTCCGTGGTTCGATCCTTGGTACCCGGGTTTGATATCTTAGGGGGTGTTTCCTTAAGACTGGGCCAAAGTTTCCCCCTATCAAAAAGGGAAAAGGTTTCCCCGGGGGGTTTAAACCACTGACGGGGTTCGCATCCCTGGGGCAAAATTTAAACCCAATTTTTCCCCGGGAAAGCTTGCAAAAACAAGGGGTTTTTTGTATGTAAAATGCACTGATGTCAAAAAGGTTTGTAAATGGGGGTTTTTTGGGATAAAAATAAAAAAAACCCTTTTTTTTATTTTAAAAAACGGGCTGTAGAAAATTTTTATTTTAATTTTTCCCAACCCTTTTTGTTGAAGGAAAAAATATTTTTTTAATGATGTAGGTTTTGGTTGATAAACCTATAAAAAGGGGTTAAGGCCCCCGTGGCCCCCAACATCCCCATTAGGTTTTTTATGGTAAATTTGTAAGTTAAAAAAGCAATTGTTATAAATTTGGGAAAAGCCAAAATTTGATATAAAAAAGTTTTAAAACCCTCTGGAAATCTTTGAACTTAAAAAAATGTGTCAAAAGAAGAGAGGGAAACCGGGAATATTGCTTTAAAGTGGTGGGTTTTTTTTAATTTTATTTTATTTTTAACCAAAACAGTATTTCTAAATATAAAAATAAAAGGGAAAAAGTATGGATCTCAAAACCTAAAAGGTTTGGCCCAAATTTGACATAAAAAACCAAACACAAATAAACAAAACAAAAAGGTTTGCACCTATATCTTGAAAAAATTTCGTATAACATACATAATAACTTAGGGGCAAAAACATAGCTAAAAATAAACACCGTAAAAGGTCGAATGAAAAAATTCTTTGCCCAAAAACCCTAATTTCCATATAAATTTTACTTTTAAAACAGCATTGACAAAACCCCCATACAATTGAAAATAAATAACAAGAAAATGTAACAGTTATTTCCACCCTTTCTCATTAATCAAAAAACCCAAAAACCCTAACATATAATCCTACTAGAAATCTACATACTTACCCCCTAACATAAACAGCTTTACTTCCCCCAAAACAAATAAACTACAAAGAAAAGCTTGTCTCAAACCGATCATTAAATTTACCAAACCCTTACAGAATCTCAGAACAAAGGAATGCGTCAAAAAAATTATTATATGGTAAAGAACGACCCCGTGTATAATGCTTACAAAGGCATTGTAATGAAAATTGAAAAAAAGTAACAAAAGGGAAATAAACAACATGTTTGAATACAATAAATCCCCAAAAACCCAACCCACAGTACAACTTTGTATAACCCCTTGAGGAAAAAAGGAGAACCGACATCTTAATCAGGCCTTTTGTGTCACCTCAAACCACAAACCAAAAATACTGTGAATGTCCCCTCCAACTTAACCAAACATGAGTGTAAACACCACTCACGTATAAATTCGATGCCTTCTGAAAAACAATGTGAATAACTATTTTAACACAAAACCCCCAGACCAAAACTCACATCAAAAAGAACTTATTTTATTTTAACCAAAAACATCCCACCGCTAACATCTAACCATTCCAAAATAAAAAAAACTACCCCCGAAACCCCCACTTTCACTTAAATCTCTTAACCTTCAACCTGAATCACGAAAAACCTTCAAAAAATGCTGTCCCCCATCTTCCCCCATAAAGACCCCTATTGGGGCCTTTGGGTTCTATACATCGGGGCCCCCAACACTCTTACCTTTTCCCTCACCCCCCCCCTCTTTGCCCAAGTTTAAATAAAAAAAATCGTGACCACATACGAAAACCGCATTCACCACCTCTGCTCCCCCCCCTAATCTAAATTTAAACACCCGCAACACCTGAATCCTTCCCCACCCCTAACCAACTACTCTACTTAGCCAGACCCTCACATCTCTAAACAATACAAAAGTACACAGCGTAAAAAAGGTTCCGGCATCCACACGCTTGCATCCCCCCCTTTCCCTTAATCTCCATTAAATAACACAACCCCAGACGGCAAGATCCCTGTAAAAACCAAAACATAACCCCCGACACGGGGTTTTAAGTAGTTGGAAGTCTTTTCCCATACAAACCCCATGCATACATAGGGAAAGCCCCCCCAACTGCCGCCCCCACAAACCACCCCCCACCCCCCAAAAAAACCTTAAATTTTAAGGTTTTTCGGATCCTTCCCTTCATTAAAACTCGAAACTACCCCCCCAAACATTAAACCCCTACCCCTCCCCCACCTTTGCTATCCAGGCGCACTTTCAAGGCCCCCCCCCCCCCTCCCCCCCTCCCCACAAACCCCCCCTTTTCAGAAACACCTCCTTTACGCTTCTAAAAGGGGATAAGCCCCGCCCCCCCGGGCTAAGGGGAAGCGACACCACCCCTCTACTTAGCCTCACAACCCGATCCCCATATAAATCTGAATACCCGCAGTTGCAACCGTTGCACCTCACACCGTCGAAAACGGATATATTGCCACCATCCCATAATTTGCTATACAACAGGAATTCGTGACTATAACCCTTTGAGCAACGAAAATTGCCGCCCTCAAGCCCCCAATTTTCAAAACTCCATCCACGTGCGCCTCAAATTTTGCCTCTTGTGCATCCCTACATTCCCATGACACTATCCCCAAAAACACTGATCCCACACGCCACCCACCCCAACATCCACCATTATGTACGCTACCCCCCTAGATCCAAATATTTGGACTTACTACTTTAAATTCATCCCCTACCCACACCAAAAAACGTCTATCCCCCTTTTCACCTAGTAAATCCCTCCACCCTCACCAGACAGTCTTACATCCACAACCCACTATACCCGTTTCCCCCTTCACGTGCAACACAAACCCCGCTTCGCTATATCCCCTAACTCCCAAAAAAAGGGGTTTTAAAGACAGCAAACAAAATTTGCGACAGAGGGCACCCCGCGAACCCCCCCCATCTGATTCTTCACCATCTCCATTAACCTTTTCCAAACTCACCCGTAAAAAGTTTTTCCCCAAGAAACTTTTCCCTCCCAAAACCAACCAACGCAAAAACTCCAAAGCACCCCTTTCTACGCTATCAAAGCACTCTCCAACCAGGCCAAAAACCCCCCCCCCGTCCCCCTATGCTCTAAAACTCCTAAAGCTCCTGCCCTTTTCATACTTTACCCCCCGTATGCCTTTTTGCCTCTTCAATTACTTTACCTAAAACCTGTTTGATTCTTTCCCTAATCCCCTTGCAAATAATTATAATCACCGCACATAAGCGATATTGCAGGAATCTTTCCCGGGGGTCGGTCCACCCTTTGGCACTAAACAAAACAGCACCCTTTGCGCTACCCATCCCCCATTTTCCCTTCATTACTTTGAACAATCTGACTAAAAAAACCCTCAAACTTCCCCGTTTTAACAAAAAATCATTTGGCAACCCGTCTACACCCGTGCCTTACCCAAAATTTCACCACTTAGCTCTCCAAATTTCCCCTTTTGTAATCTGTCCTTCCAAAGCTCCCCATTTCCCAGCATCAAGCTCCCATTGCACAAAACCCCCCATTTCCCTAAAGCATCATCCGTTACCACAGTTTGCTATGACCTAAAACCATGCATCAAAATTATCCATATACCCTTTATCGACATCAATACCTGCCCTTTCCCCTTAAAACCCCCCCACCCCATTTTAATGTTAAACCCTTCTCCCTGGCTGCCCTCCCCTTCCTGTCCCCTTAACGCCACCCCGAAGGCCCGACCCGGAGAACCTCCTCCCAACCCCCCAGCCACACGTGCACCATCAAACGATCATTATGCAAACCCCTTTAAAACTTGCTTTTCTCTATTTTCCCCAAAAAGGTACCGGACCATCCCCACATAACAATTGCGAAACGCCTTCTAAAAACCCCCCCCAGCCCTATAAAAGGGTACTTCCCCCCCAAGCCAACATAGTAACCCAATACGTTTTTTTACCACCACATCCCCCCCACCTAAACCAAATCCTACCCCAGGGGCCCCCGCTAACAAACCCTCCCCAAAAAAACTCAAAAGATTTCCTATTCCCTCCCCTTTTTTAAAAATTTAACATTTAATTTCCTAACACAAACCCCCCTTTTGGTAAACCCTCCACCCTGCGTCCACAAAAACTCCTCTAGTCAAAAACACCACATTAAAACACGCCACTATTACTACGATGGTGCGTGACACTAACCCCCATCAAGTGCGCCGCAAATCCACGACGTACAAAAGTATGCTCAACCCTCCCCCCCCACCACGTCCTTTTAAACCCACCCCCGACATTAAATCTCCCAATACCCCCGAAAAGTACCCCCTTCCCCAGGTTCTAACCCTTTCGCCGGGGTCACGCTTCCAAACCCCCCTACAATAGCTATTCAGGGAGTGACCTCAAAAATAAATTTAAAAACCCCCTTCACAAATTGCTTTTACACGCCCTCTTTTCGCTGGGCCAACACCACACAAAAGCACCTTCACCCCTCCCCCAACCCTTCCCCCTTATTATCCTCCCCCCCCCCCTTCATATCTCACAACAAACGGGGTAGTCTCCCTGATCATGAGGCAACGCCCCCTTTTTTAAACCCAATTGCATTCTCCAGTACACATTTTCCTTCTAACCCCAAATTTACACCACATTTATGTTTTGTTCCTGTATGAAACCGCCACTTATTACGCACCATAAATCACGTAAAACCCGGGAACTTTTGTACAGTTCGAACCCTTAAGATTAGGCACTTAAAAACGACATATGGTTTTCCTTTCGACACGAATTTTTTCACTAATTTTTTGTTTCAATTTTCCCTTCCCCCCCTTTGAAGCACTCCTGTTTATCCCTTGTGCTTTGGGGGACAAGGGCCCTTTTTTTGCCACACCCCCCATATTTCTTTCCCTGATCTTTGGGGCGTTAACACACACAGAATTGAAAGGTAAAAAAAGAGGCTTTCGTGTTACCTTTTTACCTGCATTTTGTCGCCACAGTGCAACCTGGGAATTTCCCCCTCCACCGTTTTTTCAGCAAGGCGCAGTGGCGTCCACAAGCGCACGTCGGATCCACGTCCGCCGTGCAGCCTGCCCAAGTCTAGGGGTGGGGCCGTCGCAGGACTCATGCTGTCCTCCTAAATATTCGTCTAACACAAGACAATGGGTTCCCCACATCATTTGGGCCCGCCTTTTCGCGAAGCCGTTTCCCCTCTGGGGCTGCCCCAAAGGAGGCACACTTTCGGGGGTTCACACCCGTGTTCAGGACCTCTCAACCTCTTCGTCCCAAAACAATCTTTAGGGTTGCACAGGCGCTTCAGGCACATCTTGCCCTTTTAAACCTTTCCCCCCCTAAATCCTTCTCTGTTGTACAAACCCCCCACCTTCTCTCCTTTCACACTGTACCGCCAAAAAATCGTTGTCCACACAACCCACAAGTGCGGGGTTCCCTGAAAAAGTCACAAAACGGTCCTGAATCTTTCAGGGTACATATGAAGGATTGGATGTGAAAGTCATTTTTTCCGAAAAAGTTTCCCCCAGTATCCCATATGGGGAAACAGGGCCCCCTCCCTGCTTTGCCATGTGTATGGTGCCGAATTACTCAGGCACACGTATTCACGCATCACCTCAAAGGGGACATTTTTCACTTTACCCAGATAATGGGGGGGATACATGTGAGCTTTAAGAACCCGCCTGGTTAAACCCCAGATTTTCCTCTTTAACTTGGACACTTCTCGTAAATTGAGCTGAGCTAAACTTTACAAAAAATTTTTGTCCCAAAAATTCATCGCTACACCGCACAAATCCTCGTTGGCGATACCATAGGTGTCTCGGATTATCGCTGGCAATAATATCGCCATTGATGGTCCAAGCACTGCCCCACGAGTTAATTCCAAACACACAGTGTTGACGCGGCGTCTGGCTGCCTGCGCCATGTTGAGAAAATGAAACTGCCACCGATCAGCTATAGAGGGCAGCAGTGTAGAACACGTCCTCTCTACTCAATGGCTGAGAGACGAATGACAGTAATTTAATCGCGGGTCATCAGGGGCGATAGAAATATTGTCGAACGAGTTTTATAATAACCGAATAAAGTGAAAGTGTATCTGAAAATTTCCAAATATATAGTTTGATCTTCAACATAAGGTTGATAAGGATGAAAAACAAAATACGTTGTTAATGGGAAGAGGAACTAGATCACCGCGAGCATTGCAATAATTTATGTTCTTCTGATATGTGGTATAAAGCCACATAACAGGTAAGACAGCCAGTTATTGGCCATTATTAGTGTTCGTTCATGTAGGAAGACATTAGGATATATCTCCCATAGACTAAATGGGTAGGCGTAGCTTATATTTGTAATTAGTGTATTCGTTTAATATGAAATTTGTAGTAATGACAAATATACTCTTGACAAGTCATATTGTTTCTTTTAAATTTGTTATTTGCCAGTGTTACTGGCTTAAATTTTGATAATATTCAGGAACTATATATTCCTAATCTATATAAGGTCCCGAAGTGAGTTGGGGAGCTGAGACGGTGGACATTGAAGGAGGGATTCTGTTGTGACCCAGTGTCTCTGAAGTCCCACAACCTGCATCAATATCAGTAAGTAAATATTTGTTTAGACGTGTCAGAGTTCTCCCCAGTTATGTGGGTGGAAGGTTAATTGTATTGTACTTGTAAATATTCACCCACATAATTTCTGATAGTGTTCATCGAAATTTTGCTTCACTAGAGGAGACATTGCTAATGTATGACAATTATTGACGTGTAATGAAAATTTGAAGCCGAACGAATCAAGCATCTCTAGTTACGATTGAAAACAAACCAAACACGTTGAAGGAAAAGTAATTCTGGCGTGCACTTTGAGGTACCTTTCAGGGATACCTGATTATATAGGCTAAGAAAAACTTTATGAACATCGTGTCTTTTTATTTAAATGATTTAAAATTTTAAAATTGACATTACAGATGAAATTTTCGATGTTTTTTTCAAGGGGAGAATTACATTATCATCCTAGAGTTGATCAGAGATAAAAAGAAAAACTTTCTCTCCCTTACACACAGTTCGTTCAGAGGATAACTTGATTCTTCTTCGGGATTTTAAAAGATTTGGATATGTCCTGATTTTTGTCAGTTATTAGAACTTTAATTATGTCAACTACTGGATTTTTCTTTGCATACAATGATAATAGAAGCTCATCTGTGAATGCTGCTAATACACGAACCAAGACATCGTGTTGCAAAACAATTTCCTCTGTGAACAGTGATATTTTATAAGAAAATTGAATTTGTTATTCTGTCTGGCATATATATATATATATATATCTGGTTTTCTCATGTTCATTATATGTTGCCAGTGCTGCGATAGAAAGAATGTATAATGAATCGGTCCCATAGGATGTTCACATTGAAATTAGTGCCAGCATTATCAGCATGATGTGTCCTCTATAATGTTGTGAGCCTTCTGGCCATTCTTTTCATATTTTAAACTTGCTACATCGAGCGTCACGATGGTTGTGCAAAAGAGCATCATACCACTTCACGATGATAAACAATTTAATCTCGGCCTCACGCAAATTAGATTATAATGTTTTATCTTTAGCAGAACATCGTTATTATTGGAGTTTATTGCTGTATCAAAGTGTCAGGCTTCTCTGACTTAGTTTCAAAAATAGCTGCAGACCAATGTGTTTCACTTTCAGAAATGTTTGTTTATGTTTTCTGAATTTCAGAATAGTCAATAGACAGGATCTAATGACATTACTTCTACCTGAGCATTTTATTTCTTTCACTAATGCTCATTCGTCTTTATATTCTTATTTACTCTTGCAAATATAAATGGGGTGGGGATAGTGGGGGCAGTAGTTGGCGTTATGAACGTCTGTGCATAGAAATTTGATGAAATTTATATAGAAAAGCTGACGAATAAGAAACATGCATAATCAACATTTCTTAAATTGAAACGTTTTGCCTATCAGGAGCTTTATCACTCTGATACCGAAACATGAGAAAGGAGGTTTTTATAAAGGAGAGGTGGTATTTACTTAGTTGTAATGACAGAAAGGTGAGCTTGAAAGAGAGTGGGTAATGAGGAGGAGGAGGTCGAGAACGCGTGGCTGTATTAAATACAAATGCAGTGCTAGAGTTCCCATTGGAGATTTTTGGTTATAGGTAGGAAGGTAGGGTAGGATGATCAACTGTTAGTGGAATTACATTCTTATAATGAAGTCAAGGGAAAAATAGTTACCATGTGGATTTTTTCTTTAATTTGTATAAGCGATACGAAAAATAAGGAATATATGGAGAGAAATAAAAGGGAAACTGAACGCCCGTTGAACCATTGCAAAGGGAAAGCAAATTATACAGAAAGTTCAACACTTTGAGAATGCCTGGGGAGCAAATGAAGTTGAAAGTTAAAAATAAAAGAGGTGAAATGTTAAATGGGGAGAACTGGAGGAACTGAGAGGGTTGAGAGAGAATATTTTGAAGAATGTTAAATACTAATGAAGATAGGAAGGCGGTGATTTCATCGAAGGTGCAGGCAGGGATAAGATCTGTTAACATTAAGGAAAAGCCAAAGGTGATTGTGAAGGGTTTGCAGGAGTGCAAGAATGAAAGGGGATAAACCAGCTGGGTGATATGGGTTTAAGAATGAGATGTTGAGAGCAGATTAACTTATAGTATTTCAATAGTTGGCGTATTTGTTCGATATTTGCATGAGAGAAGAGTAGGTACCGTCTCTCTCTCTCTTTTCTCCTATTCCCTTTCTCCCATTCTCCCTCCATTCCTCCTTGTTCTCTTCTTGCTTATTTTATTCTTTACTTCTTTCCCTCTCCCCCTTCCTCCCTTGTTCCCTCCTTTCTTTCCTCAGTGTATGATCAGTATTGGTCGTTTTTGCGACAGTATTGGCACATCTATAGAGAGCAGAATCATCTTTATCCTCTTTGCAAATGATAAACCTTGGTGATGGGTTAAAGTCGTGGGTCTTACCTTCAGCCCTTGATAGTGTGATGGATAGGCCGGGATAATGTGCGAGAGATAGGAGAGGAGAAGGTGGACGAGGAAGATAGAGAAGAAGAGTAGGGAGGAGGAGGAGAATTGGGGAAGGTGAAATATATTTAGGCGTATGAAGGAAGAAAGCAAATGCAAGAGGTAGGACAGGAGGAAGATATGAAAAAAGGCGGAAAAGGGACGAATGAGAGAAGGGGGAATAGACAAACAAGGATGGATGAGAAGCGTCGTGGTTGGATACAACTATAGCTGTACATTGACGATTACTGTCGATGAAATGTTGAGAACGCAGATATGATGAGAAAGAGAGAGGATAGACGTAGAAAGATGGAATTATATTGATGAGAGTCCATGTGATGAACGAAATGCTGTAAGATAGATAAATAGTTGTAAATTAATAAGAGGACGAATGAATATGTAGTAAGGTAATAAACGTTATCTACATTTACTCATTAGTTAAAAACGGAAACTCTAAACTCTAAACTGGAACCATCTGACTCGTGTTGCCAGTCGCTTTTATTCGGTTTTTGGTATATCGTTATTGTTGTTTAATTGTACGTAAATATACATTAATATACGCAAACATGAACAACTAAAAGTTACAATTCCGTGGCTGTAAAAGTTAGTTAATAACATATATTTGAATGAGGAATCTTATAACGATATTTCAGTCCATCGTGAACTGCTGCAAGTTACAGCGAGAAAAAAAAAGTTAGAAAGACAGGTCGGTCCCAAACACTGACATAAATTCCGCTTTATAGACTGATATTTTAGGATATTTTATCCTAACCTAGAGTAATGTAACGTAACGTAACCTAAAATAACCTAGCGTAACGTAGCCTAACGTTATTTGAAAACTAACAAATATTTCACAAATGGTGTTAAGCAAAGCGTACAAAACCACACGAAGAGTAATTCAGAGGATAACACGTTCTATAAATGGACAACAGTTTGTAATAATAGTTAAATCGAACTACAACGCTCTGCTTATGTATGTTCAGTATCAAAGGAAGGTTATGTTACGTCATGTAATTTCTAACTTAAATTGATTTTTCCCTTTTTAAAATTATTATAAATAACATTACAAGACATAAATACCCGCACATAGACTGGAACTCATGATATAAACTGGATGTTTTAAACTTCCGGGTTTGTCACTTTCTTCTTGTATTCTATCTCTGAAATATTCTCTCCCTGTTTACCTTGTCACTTCATCTCAGTATTTTATACATTTTTATCATGTCCTCTCTATTCCGCCTCCTCTCCAGTGTCATCAGGTTGAGTTTCCTTAACCTCTCCTCATCGGACTAGTCCCTTAACTCAGGGACTAGTCTTGTTACAATCTTTTGCTCTTTCTCTAATTTCTTGACGTGCCTGACCACGTGCATACTCCAGTATGGGCCTGACATACACGGTGTAGAGTTTTGAATGATCCTTACTTAGGTGTCAAAACTCTATTGTTAGGTTAGCAAGGCGCCCATATTCTGCAATAGTTTTGGTAAACGTGCGCCTCAGGAGATGTGTTCGTTATGATACTCACCCAAATATGCTTTTCCTTGAGAGAGGTTTGTCCTTCCCCAAGCTTCATAACTTTGCACTTGGTGGAAGTTTAACTCCAGGAACCATTAGTCTGATCGGCCTTGTAGCATGTCCTGATCCATTTGTAGTCTTACCTTAACCTTGTCCGCTTGTAATCTCATTAATTTCACTTCGTCTGCGAACTGAGACAACTCTGAATCTATCACTACCATCATGTCATTCACATATACAAGAAACATTACCGGCCCTCGGATTGATCTTCGTGGAACCCCATTCGATACAAGCGCCCACTCTGACACCTCACATACCCAACACTCTTTTTTTTTCTTTTTGCCAGTTATTCCGTGATTCATTGCAGTGTTTTTCCTGTTATTCCTATTGTACCAGTCTCGTGTTCGGTACTGTGTCTAAAACGTTCTTACAGTCCAAGAAAATGCAGTCTACCCATCCCTCTCTCTCCTCTGTCTACTTATGTTGCCTTATCGTAGAACTCCAGTAGGTTGGCTACACAGGATTTCCCATCCTGTGCACAATCACTCTTCTCCTGATTATCTACACGATTTTATGTGCTATATATGTCAGTGACACTGGAATATAGTTTAATGCTGCCTGTGTGTGTGTGTACTCACCTATTTGTGGTTGCAGGGATCGAGTCGTAGCTCCTGACCCCGTGTGTGTGAGTACGGCATGGTGCTGCCTTACGTATGTGTCAAGAAGTATCATAGTATCAAATAGGGAATAGTGTCGAGAAACTAACACGTATATTAGAGGGCGCTGTATCAGAAGACTTCCGCGTGTGTACTAGAGTGTTGCATCATAAGATTCCCACGTGTGTGTACTGGAAGGTTTGTATCAGAAGACTTCCAAATGTGCACTGGACAGTGCAGTAAAAAAGACTTCCAGTTGTGTTCTGGAGTATTTGAGAGTGCTGTATATGTGTGTACTGGAGGGTATAGTATCAGAAGACTTCTACCTGTGTGTACTGGAGGCTGTTGTAGTATATATCACACAGACATGTGAGTATTCAGGTGACACAGAGAAAGTGTAATATTAACCATAAACAAACACCCAGTTAATCATTATTATTAACGTTGCGTTAATATTAATAATGTTAATATATTAGTCATTAAAAAAAACTTTTTTTCTGTGTAAAGAACGAAGATATCAAATTAATGTTAATATGTGTTACCATTTAATTGTGGCATGAATGTGATGATGTAAAAGGTTATGTGAATCCATGATCCATGACTTGACTATGTGACTAGATGCAATCTTTGTCTCGTGCAAGACCAGTGACTCTGGTCGTTCACTGCAAGATGCATGCATCATTAGTTCTCTTCCGCTACCTCGGCTCAAATAGCCCTGTTGCTTCTCGATTCTTATTTGTTTCTTTCATAATGATTTAAACATATGTCGATAGTTATTCTTGACATGTGAACGATGTTGTTGGTAGTTTGCTCACCCTCTTCTCTGCTAAGTTCTGGAGTCCTTGTCACCTATGGAGACAAAGAGTTGTTAGAAGCTAAGTTGTGAACCACTGTCTAATTGACTGGCTTCTGTCTAGCTGTTTTGCATGCTGTCTTCTAGACGCTCAATCTCAACTGCTTGTTGCTCTTTGCTGCACATCTGTTCTTGTCTTGGATGATGTATTTCCTATGTCGTAACACTGGCCTGTAGGTGAAACAGATTAAGTGTTTCTCGTGTACTGTGGAACTCGTTACTCACGATGTGGTTTAGTGTGAATATTCTTGTAGCGAACATTGTGATTGATCTTATGGTATGAATTATTGGTGTAGTCATCGTGGTGACCGAATTGCTGGTGTAGTCACCGTGGTGACCGAATTATTGCTGTAGTCACCGTCGTGACCGAATTATTGATATAGTCACCGTGGTGACAGAATTACTGGTGTAGTCACCGTGGTGACCGAATTACTGGTGTAGTTACCGTGGTGACCGAATTATTGGTGTAGTCACCGTGGTGACCGAATTACTGGTGTAGTCACAGTCGTGACCGAATTATTGGTATAGTCACCGTGGTGACAGAATTATTGGTGCAGTCACCGTGGTGACCGAATTATTGATGTAGTCACCGTGGTGACCGAATTATTGGTGTAGTCACCGTGGTGACCGAATTATTGGTGTAGTCACCGTGGTGACCGAATTACTGGTGTAGTCACCGTGGTGACCGAATTATTGGTGTAGTCACCATGGTGACCGAATTATTGGTGTAGTCACCGTGGTGACAGAATTACTGGTGTAGTCACCGTGGTGACCGAATTATTGGTGTTGTCACCGTGGTAACAGAATTACTGGTGTAGTCACCGTGGTGACAGAATTATTGGTGTAGTCACCGTGGTGACCGAATTATTGGTGTTGTCACCGTGGTGACAGAATTCATATCCAGACATTGTTATTAAATGATCGCCATGTTAAACATAAAGTTGTAACTCAATATTGGTAATTATATACACATGTATATAATTTAAATATAACAAAATAGGTCACAGCTTAGTTTAAGATTCCACACAAGTAATTACTGAAATATGTACATTTAATTTGTAAATATTTAAGAAAATTATTTCTCTATTAATTTCCTTTATTATTCAACTCTCGTGGATATATACAATCTCTTTCTAATTATAAATGTTTTCCTTATTGTTAAGTCATTTTAGTGACTATTATTAGGACCGGTAAACAGGTCACTCTGAGTGGAAAATACTCTTGAACAACCAGGTTGTGGCACGTAGTAACTGGAGACTCCCATATATGGGTACTGGAGGCTGTTGTATGAAAAGACTTTCACGTGTGTGTGTTAGAAGCTGCCGTATCAGAAGACTTGCAAATGTACTTGAGAATTTTGAAGCAGAAGAATCTGTCCTCTCACGTGCGTGTACTGGATGATTTTGTACCAGAAGAGACCGTCCTGCTACCACGGGTGTAGTGGAAAAATACTCACGTGTGTTGACTGGAGCGAGTTGCAATGGAATATTGTTGTCATCTTCCAATGTGTGGAAGAACTGGCGAAGGTCGGTCCTTACAATTTCCTTCTCTGGCACATCGAACACACACACAAACAAACAACAACAACAACAACTACAAATGACTTACATGCAACATATAAAATATTTCTGGCTTCAACATCCAGTCTCCTACACAGCAAAAATATATCATGTATAGGTTACTGCAAGAAAGACTCATTTCTCTCTTACCTTTTGAGTGGGATTATATACACCTGCCACTTACCTCTTGAGTGGGATTATATACACCTGCCACTTACCTCTTGAGTGGGATTATATACATCTGCCACTTACCTCTTGAGTGGGATTATATACACCTGCCACTTACCTCTTGAGTGGGATTATATACACCTGCACTTACCTCTTGAGTGGGATTATATACACCTGCCACTTACCTCTTGAGTGGGATTATATACACCTGCCACTTACCTCTTGAGTGGGATTATATACACCTGTCACTTACCTCTTGAGTGGGATTATATACACCTGCCACTTACCTCTTGAGTGGGATTATATACACCTGCCACTTACCTCTTGAGTGGGATTATATATACCTGCCACTTACCTCTTGAGTGGGATTATATACACCTGCCACTTACCTCTTGAGTGGGATTATATACTCCTGCCACTTACCTCTTGAGTTGGATTATATACACCTGCCACTTACCTCTTGAATGGGATTATATACACCTGCCACTTACCTCTTGAGTGGGATTATATACACCTGCCACTTACCTCTTGAATGGGATTATATACACCTGCCACTTACCTCTTGAGTGGGATTATCCACCTGCCACTTACCTCTTGAGTGGGATTATATACACCTGCCACTTACCTCTTGAGTGGGATTATGTACACCTTGCACTTACTTCCCAATACATCTCTCCTAGACACTAGCTGACAAAATATGCTCTCACATTCTGGTAGTATAAAATCTAATATTTTGCATATCACTTCTTTGATATTATAATATAGATATCCTTAAATATAGAAAAAAACAGAGTAAATCCTTCACTCACGTATCATGGTGTCACAATTAAGGATTCAGTATATGTGTACTATGACTGGGAAATTTTATGTATGAAATTTCTAAACAGGAAGTACATATATTACTGGGCCTGTAACATATCCCTCTACAAATAAAAATATTATATCTAGATAAATAAAACAAACCCAATGGCCTCTTTGACTAATATTCATATATTTAGTTAAAATGTTTTCTGTATAAATAAAATAGTAATTTTTAAATGTTTTTCGTGAATAAGTTAAATAGCCATAACATGTTGCATACAGACCTTGATTATATTTCAATGTTTAAAAATATCTGCCAAAAAACGCATTTGCATTATGGTTATAGTCTAATCATGCGAGAATAAAGAAAATATCACATTTCTCAACTGGTCGAGCATCACTATGTAGATTAATGGCTCTAATGGTTCATCAATTTACATATGAATCAAAACTAATTTGATAATTACCAGTCTCCAGAGCACTTAAAGTTGTATTACACACCTTGGTGGCTTTGTGAGGGGGAATTCAGTGTTTACATTTAATTAAATTTCTCTTGGAGTTTGTTGTAACTTTAAAATTAGCAAGAAAGTAGTAAAGAAAATAAACACGAATGCTTTCATTTAGGACACCTTCACTGAAAGTGTTTCGGTGTTTGGATCTTGATTACTAAGTACATAACGAGTATGATGGAGGTAATACATTCGTCAGTGACGAAGTTCTGACGCAGATTTTTTACAAATAGTGACCCGTCACTGGCTCCTGGAGGATGGTGGCTCCTGGGTGTCGTAGTTTGTACAAGTGGGATAGTCTTTGCATTTCAATGGCGGGAGAGGTTATAGGGTAAGAGTCCAGTGAGTGTTCGATATAGGTTGAGTACTGTGTTATAAATAGTTTAGAAAACTGATATCTTAAAGAATTTTCAAGTTGAGTACAGTTTGCAGCTCTGCCAGGAGCAACACTGCAGCAAAGTCGCGGTGAGTCTTCTCCGATTCTAGTATGGTACGGTTAACAGCCACATAGAGGGGGAAGCCATATAGCAAGAGTCTGACGAGCCTTCTTCAGCTCAAGTACTGTGCTATTTATAGCAACCACATTGCAAGGAAATGGTGTTTTATTCAGTACATGGATGTACCACTTAACTACAGTCGCCTCAGACGCCCTGTGGCGAGTACAGTCGGTCATCAGTTTATGAAATGTCTTCACCACTTACATGGAGCTCGTAGGAAGCAGCAGAGATGCTGGTGCAGTAGGATTTGGGGTGTCGTCTCAGCTGAGTCGTCACCTGGTGGCTCTGGAGATATGCTCTTCCTTGGGGAGGCAGGAGTATAAGAATAAACGGCTTGATATCGAGCCACGAGAACATAGTTGCAGTAGTTATATTATTAATAACGAATATTATTATTATAACAAATAGTATTATAATTACTATTATGTAGTAGTAATAGCAGCAGCAGTAACAGCAGTAGAAGTAGTAGTAGCAGCAGTAATAGTAGTACAAGTAGTAGTAGTAGCAGAAGTAGACGTAGTACTAGTAGTACTAATCAGTGGAGGACACCTTTTTGAAGAAATATTTATCTATTGACTGACACATGGCAGTCTCCTGGCAATAGGTTTTAGTGTCATATGAAGTAATGAAGTTGAATTGTTATGACTGCCGGCTTTTTGAACGGTGGTGTACGAGGCGCTATCAATCTGTTTCCAATTAGATCATTATAGCATCGTATCAATGCATGAGATATTCCTTGGTGTTTCTTTGTATAGCATCCCTGCTGAAGGCGATTTTATGTATTAAAATTCTCGTAGACAATTCTCTACCGGTCTTCCTCACGTAAATTTTGTCGCACTACCCACAGGAAATGGTGCATCTTCTCAAAGTTTTACATCGAATTCGTCCCTTGGCATCCCAGGCTCTTCCAAAATCCTCCCAATCCTTAAATTATCAACAAAGAATAAATTAGTTGCATCATTTTACTTTTACAATCGGCTACTAAAAAACAAAACAAATATTGCAATATTGTTGGTAGAATTACCGACAATATATGTATTAGGTATAAGGACAATGTGCAAATAATGTGACATTTTACTGAGGCAACCTTCGGCTCTATCGTATAGAAACTTTGTCAAGAAAATACAATGAGTGCATATACGCGAGCAATATTTTGACAAGGGTAAGGAACGTTTTGTCGTATTTAAGAATTTGTAGATGACGTGACAGTGTCGGGTTTGCAGCAGTGTTTCCCGACAGCATAGTCTCAGATTCCCACAGTGCTTTGCAGGCTATAAAAAAAATATGATTCAACTCATACCCTAGTTCTTCGTTCAACTTTGTTTACGCCGCATCTCTAGCAAAAACAAAGACATTGTTTTCTGTTGGGTCCCCAGCCATGTTGAGTTTCAGGGCAATGAACAGACAGACATTACTGAGCAGTCAGCAGTACATAACCTCCCAGTTTCATATAGAAGTGTTCCATTCACAAATTATTTTTCTGTAATTTTTAACCATCTTTGCAACTGTTGACAACATCGTTGATCTGTTATGATACATAACAAATTACATTCTATCAAACCAAGGTTAGGTTTTTGACCATCTTCTTATCGATGCCGGGGTTGGGAGACTACTCTCTCCCGTCTGCGCATCGGACACACTCGTCTTACTCACGGGTATCTCATGGAAAGGCATCCTGTTCCATTCTGTGAGAATTGTCAGGTTCCAGTTTCGGTTAGTCATATTCTATTGGACTGTCCAGTCTATCAACGAGCAAACAAAATTTACCTTCGACGTCGTCCTCGCTCCACCTCCCTTACTTTATCTTCCCTCCTTGCTGACACTTAACTCAGACTCCCTCATTGACTTTCTGACAGCAACTGATATACTACACAAACTTTGATGATGCTTCCTCTAGCACTCCTTATAGCCCTTTCTA
>NW_026499975.1:32500-35000 GCF_026875155.1 Cherax quadricarinatus | reverse complement strand
TGGAAGGGATATGGGGCGAGATTAGAGTATGTTTTCTGGAGATATATATGCCGGCAGATAGTAACATACGGGTTAAGGTGAATTTTGTAAGGGAGGTTTTGCTTTTCTACATGCGGGGTTTACCAATGGTTTCTATAATAGGTGGGGATTGGAATTGTGTAATCAGGAATAAGGATGTGGAACCGAGAGGGGCAGGGTGTGTGCTTGGGGTATTGAGGGATTTGTTGAGGGATGCAGGGGTTTATGACATAGTCAGGGGCGATGGGTGGAAAGTAGAGCACACGTTTATGCGGAGGGGTTATGCTGCCAGGTTGGATCGTATATATATAACTCGAGATATAACAGTTAGAACGTGTAATGACGGATAGATTTAGGTTTTTCGGACCATCGTGCCGTTTTGGCAGAGATGGCATGGAAGGGATGGTTCGTAGGTATGTGGGTTATTGGAAAAATGAATGTGAGGCTACTTCAGGGAGAGGGGGAGGGGTTGTTTTTTAGGGAATGGTGGAAGCAACTATGGGAGGCTCGCAACGAAGAGGAGGATGTCTTGGAATGGTGGGAGAAGAACGCTAAATTGCAGATTAGGGAGTATTACCAGCATAGAGGACGGGATGAGGCGAGGTGGAGGTATGGTTTACAGAAATATTTAGAGGGGCAGCTAAATGATTGTTATAAAGGGGGAGGGGGGGCTAGACATGGAGAAATAGAGGTTTTAAGGGGAAGATTGAGGGATATACAAAATTCTCGTTTTGATGCGATACGTGTGAGGGAAGGTTTAGAGGAGGTTCTATGGGGTGACAAACCGACAGGATGTGTTTTGAGGAGATTTAGGAATAGGCAACAGATGACCACGATTATGGGATTAGAGGTGTGTAAAGGGGTAGGGGGATATAGGGTGGGGCAGGTACTTAGTACCACCGATGGAATGAGCAATTATGCTGATTATTGGTTTAGGGAGAATTTTAAGCAGAGGGAGGGAGGAGAGAGGGAGGGAGAGATTCTGGGAGAAGGAATTCGAGATATTTTAGGGGAGGAGGAGAGTGCGGTAATAGAGGGTAGGATCAGTGAGGAGGAGGTGGAGGAGGCGATAATGGGCTTGAGTAGGGGAAAAGCGCCGGGCATTGATGTAATTCCTAATGATTTCTATATTACACATTGGGATTGTATGAAGGAATGTCTGGTCCGGTTGTTTAACTGTATGAAGGAAAGGGGAGTGTTGGGGGAATCGCAGGGCACGGGGGTAGTAGTTTTGGTCTATAAGGGGAGGGGGGGAAGACCTTGGGTGCTTTTAGGGCGATCTCCCTCATGTGTGCAGATTATAAAGTTTTCGCGAAAGTTTTAGGTAACCGTATGAAAAAGGTGCTTGACCGAGTCCTACATAGAGGACAGTGTGGGATTCCAGGTCGAAGTATGCGTGAGGGGCATGGAAGAATTAAGGATTTTGTGGAGGGTAGACAACGGGGGGGGATCTTGGGGATTGATTGGGAGCAGGCTTATGACAGTGTAGATAGACATATGTTGTGGTGTATTTTAAAAAAACAGGGTTTTGGTGATGAGATTGTGCGCTGGGCGACTACTTTGTATACGCCTGCAACGGTCAGGGTTCAGGTTAATGGGAAGTTAGGGTTGCCAGTGCAGATGGGGATGGGTTTGCGACAGGGTTGCCCCTTGTCTCAAATCCTCTTTGCATGCATGCAGGACCTTTTTATAGGCTTATAGAGGAAGGAGTGTGGGAACAGGGAGAGGTGGGTCCTGGGAGATGTGGTATTGTGGGGTATGTGGATGACACCACAGTTTTGGTAGGAGGGGAAATAGGATTGGGGAATGTGGGACGTATAATAGAGATTTTTGGTGGGGCGACAGGGATGAGGGTTAATGGAGCAAAGTCAAAGTTATTAGAAGTAGGCACGTGGGTGGGGGGGGGGGGTTTGGGGGAACAGTATGGGTGGAACGTAGTGGATAGAATTTAAGATATGTGGGTTGTGTATATGGCGGACGCTGGGGAGGCACAGAGAATAAATTCCAAGGAAGTAGTGAGTAGAGCGATGGGTAGGATGCCGCGGGTGGAGGGCTGGGGATGTAACATTGCAGCAGAGGGGTGGTGGTAGTAAATACACTTGTGTACAGTAAAGTGTGGGGTGTGGCAGAAATATATCCCCTGAGGTCGTGTGATATTCAGGAACTGGAGAGGGTGGTTTTGAGGTATGTGTGGGGTTATGGAAGCCATGGCTACGGAAGGAGGTGGTGATGATGGGCGTGCGGCAGGGTGGGTTGGGTCTTATACCTTTGGACACACGAGTGAAGGCAGTGTATGTGAAGCAGTGATACTTGAGGGTGGGAGGGGAGAGGGGTAGATAGGGTGGGAGAGGTCATGAAGGATGTGCGAAAATGGTGGAAGAGAAAGGCACTACTGGAGTGTGAAGATATGGTGCGAAATTTGTTGGCAGTAAGGGAAGCAAAATAAAAGTAAGGGTAAGTAGGCTTGGGAGGACAGGTAGGC
>NW_026499975.1:25000-27500 GCF_026875155.1 Cherax quadricarinatus | reverse complement strand
GGGAAGGAAGGAGCAAAACTGCATGTAGAAGCTCTGTCAGAAGAGACTGTAGTAAATGAAAGAGCTAAGCTATATGTGGAGGCCCTAACAGACCACAGCAGAGCCCAGGGAAAGCCGAGAAGGGAAAATGACAGGTCACTGAGCCCAAGTACATTAGCTAGTGAAACTGAAGAAAGGAAAGCTGCAATGGACGAAATCAAATTGAATGAGGGGATACACAGGAATATGCAGTGGGAGAATGAAAGGGAGAGGTCAGTCTTTGTGTATGGGCTCTAGGAAGTTGAAGGGGAAACATATGAAGCAAGAAAACAAGGGGAAAAAAGCAATTGAAAGCATGAAAGCAATAGGAGAAAACGACATGACCCAGCTGGGAAATTTTCGGAGAATAGGGGGGTTTGTAAAAAAAAGAACCCGGCCAGTGAAAGTGACCTTCAAGGTAGAATTTACTCAGAACATGATCCTGCAGGAGAAAGCACGATTAAGGGACATGCCGGCATACAGGAAGGTGTATCTCGACCGCGACAGAACACAAGAAGAAAGGCAGAAACTGAGAGAGATGGTACAAAGGCGAAAGGAGGAAAGAGAGGGGATGCAGAAGACAGACAGGAGATCCCAGACCAAGGAAGATCAAATACAGCCTCCCTCACAACTTCCTATAGAAGCCTCCCAACCAGGTCAACCCCAGTGCAACCAAACACTCTAAACCAAAACACCCATGCCACATCCAATGCCCTCACAGCAACCACCCATAGTTCATTATCAGGTCTCCCACTTCCCCAACCCCAATACACCTCCCAGACCATAGTCTTAGAAAAGAAGTTGAAGGTGTGGTATACAAATGCAGATGGAATAACAAATAAGTATGAGGAGTGGCACGAAAGAATCAAGGAGACATCCCCAGACATAATAGCACTCACAGAAACAAAACTCACCAGAATAATAACAGATTCAATCTTTCCATCCGGATATCAAATCCTCAGGAAAGACAGAGGGAGGAGAGGGGGAGGAGGAGTTGCACTGCTCATTAAAAACCAGTGGGGTTTTGAGAAAATGGAAGGAATGGATGGCACGGGCGAAAGGGACTACTTAGTAGGAACAATCCAGACTGAGGGACATAAGGTGATAATTGCAGTAATATACAACCCACCACAGAACTACAGGAGGCCAAGAGAAGAATACCATGAGAGCTACAGAGCAATGGTCGACAGACTAGTCGACGTGGCCTGGAGAGCACACACGGGAGGAGCAAAGTTACTAGTTATGGGTGATTTCAATCACAAGGAGATGGACTGGGAAAACCTGGAGCCCCATGGGGGTCCCGAAACATGGAGAGCCAAGATGATGGATATGGTACTGGAAAACCTCATGCATCAACATGTTAGAGACACTACCAGAGAGAGAGGAGAGGATGAACCAGCAAGACTGGACCTTGTATTCACCTTGAGTAGTTCGGACATCGAGGATATGTATGAAAGGCCCCTGGGAGCTAGTGATCATGTGGTTCTGTGCTTCGACTACATAGTTGAGCTCCAAGTGGAAAGAGTAGCAGGAAAAGTGTGGGAAAAACCAAACTACAAAAGGTGGAACTACTCAGGCATGAGGAACTTCCTTCAAGACATTCAGTGGGAGAGGGAACTGACAGGAAAACCAGTTCAAGAAATGATGGACTATGTGGCAACAAAATGCAAGGAGGCAGAGGAGAGGTTTGTTCCCAAGGGAAACAGAAATAATGGGAAGAACAGAACGAGTCCTTGGTTCACCCAAAGGTGTAGGGAGGCAAAAACTAGATGTACTAGAGAATGGAAAAGGTACAAAAGACAGAGAACTCAGGAAAATAAAGAGATTAGCCGAAGAGCCAAAAACGAATATGCACAGATACGAAGGGAGGCTCAGCGACAATATGAAAATGACATAGCATCGAAAGTCAAGACTGACCCGAAGCTGTTGTACAGCCACATCAGGAGGAAAACAACAGTCAAGGACCAGGTAATCAGACTGAGGAAGGGTGATGAGGAATTCACAAGAAACGACCGAGAGGTATGTCAGGAGCTCAACACGAGATTTAAAGAAGTATTTACAGTGGAAACCAGTAGGACTCCAGGAAATCAGAACAGGGGGTACACCAGCAAGTGCTGGATGAGGTACATATAACCAAGGAGGAGGTGAAGAAGCTGCTATGCGAACTTGACACCTCAAAGGCGGTGGGACCAGACAACATCTCTCCGTGGGTCCTTAAAGAGGGAGCAGAGATACTGTGTGTGCCATTAACAAAGATCTTCAACACATCATTTGAAACTGGGCAACTCCCTGAGGTATGGAAGATGGCAAATATAGTCCCAATTTTTAAAAAGTGAGACAGACATGAGGCACTAAACTACAGACCTGTATCACTAACGTGTATAGTATGCAAGGTCATGGAGAAGATCATCAGGAGGAGAGTGGTGGAGCACCTGGAAAGAAACAAGTGTATAATTGACAACCAGCACGGTTTCATGGAAGG
>NW_026499975.1:0-15000 GCF_026875155.1 Cherax quadricarinatus | reverse complement strand
AGGGCGAATGAAGCCAAACTACAAGAAAGAGGACTACATGGGAATGAGGAACTTCCTGAATGGGTTTCAGTGGGACAGAGAACTGGCAGGGAAGCCAGTTAATGAGATGATGGAATATGTAACAACAATATGCAAGGAGGCTGAAGAGAGGTTTGTACCAAAGGGTAACAGGAATAATGAAAAAGCCAGGATGAGCCCATGGTTCACCCGAAGGTGTAGGGAGGCAAAAACCAAGTGTGCTAGGGAATGGCAGAAATATAGAAGCAAAGGACCCAGGAGAATAAGGAGAGCAGTTGTAGAGCCAGAAATAAATAGGCACAGATAAGAAGGGAGGCCCAAAGACAATATGAAAACGACATAGCAGCGAAAGCCAAATCTGACACGAAGCTGTTATACAACCACATCAGGAGGAAAACAACAGTGAAGGACCATGTAATCAGGCTAAGGAAGGAAGGAGGAGAAACAACAAGAAATGACTGAGAAGTATGTGAGGAACTCTACAAGAGATTCACAAAAGTGTTCACAGAGGAGACAGAAGGGGCTCCTGAAAGATGGAGAGGTGGGGCACACCACCATGTGCTGGGCACAGTACACACAACCGAGGAAGAAGTGAAGAGGCTTCTGAGTGAGCTAGATACCTCAAAGGCAATGGGGCCGGATAACATCTATCCATGGGTCCTGAGAGAGGGAGCAGAGGCGCTATGTGTACCCCTAACAATAATATTCAATACATCTATCGAAACACGGAGATTGCCTGAGGCATGGAGGACAGCAAATGTAGTCCCAATCTTTAAAAACGGAGACAGACATGAAGCACTAAATTACAGACCAGTGTCACTGACATGTATGGTATGCAAAGCCATGGAGAAGATTATCAGAAGAGTACTGGAACACCTAGAAAGGAATGATCTCATCAACAGCAGCCAACATGGTTTCAGGGACGGGAAATCATGTGTCACAGACCTACTGGAGTTCTATGACATGGCAACAGCAGTAAGACAAGAGAGAGAGGGGTGGGTGGATTGCATTTTCATAGACTGTAAGAAGGCCTTTGACACAGTTCCACACAAGAGATTAGTGAAAAAACTGAAGGACCAAGCAGGGATAACAGGGAAGGCACTACAATGGATCAGGGAATACTTGTCAGGAAGACAGCAGCGAGTCATTGTACGTGGCGAGGTGTCAGAGTGGGCACCTGTGACCAGGGAAGTCCCACAGGGGTCAGTCCTAGGACCAGTGCTGTTTCTGGTATTTGTGACCGACATGACTGAAGGAATAGACTCCGAAGTGTCCCTGTTTGCAGATGACGTGAAGTTGATGAGGAGAATTCATTCGATCGAAGAACAGGCAGAACTACAAAGGAATATGGACAGGCTGTAGACCTGATCCAGCAATTGGCTCCTGGAGTTCAACCCCACCAAGCGCAAAGTCATGAAGATTGGGGAAGGGGAAAGAAGACCGCAGACGGAATACAGTCTAGGGGGCAAGAGACTACAAACCCCACTCAAGGAGAAAGATCTTGGGATGAGTATAGCACCATGCACATCTTCTGAAGTGCACATCAACCAAATAACTGCTGCAGCATATGGGCGCCTAGAAAACCTCAGAACAGCATTCCGACATCTTAATAAGGTATCGTTCAGGACCCTGTACACCGTGTACGTTAGGCCCATATTGGAGTATGCGGCACCAGTCTGGAATCCACACCTAGTCAAGCACGTAAAGGAACTAGAGAAAGTGCAAAGATTTGCAACAAGACTAGTCCCAGAGCTAAGTAGTATGTCCTACTAGGAGAGGTTAAGGGAAATCGACCTGACGACACTGGAGGACAGGAGAGATAGGGGGGACATGATAACGACATGCAAAATACTGAGAGGAATTGACAAGGTGGACAAAGACATGAAGTTCCAGAGATGGGACACAGCAACTAGGGGACACAGTTGGAAGTTGAAGACACAGATGAATCACAGGGATGTTAGGAAGTATTTCTTCAGTCACAGAGTAGTCAGGAAGCGACGTAGTGGAGGCAGGATCCATACGTAGCTTTAAGCAGAGGTATGATAAAGCTCACTGTTCAGGGAGAGTGACCTAGTAGCGACCAGTGAAGAGGCGGGGCCAGGAGCTAGGACTCGACCCCTGCAACCTCAACTAGGTGAGTACAGACACACACAGGGAGAGAGAGGACCTAGTGCCGATCAGTGAAGAGGCGGGGCCAAGAGCTATGCCGCGACCCCTGCAACTACAAATAGGTGAGTACAAATAGGTGAGTACACACAAATACACGTACATGCACAAACACAAGCACTCATGCATATACACAAGCACCCGTACTCATTCACCCATACTCATACACCCATACACATACACAAGCACTCACACACGCACACACACACGCACACACACACACACACACACACACACACACACACACACACACACACACACACACACACACACACACACACACACACACACACACACACGCAAAGTTAACAGCCCAGGTGAGCTAGTGAATCCCAACCAGATTTAAAAATTCGATCACAGAACGCTGGATAAAGAGGCGGGGCATCTGAGAAAAGAAATACTATTGGGCTAAATTGGATACAGAGAAATGAAGGGAAACGAAATGGAAAGAGGAGTTGGAGAAATTACTAATTATTTATGGCCTTCAGGAGGCTGAAGGAAGGACGTATGATGAAACACAGCTGAAAGAAATAGCAGAGATAAAAATTATAATCAAAACACAAGAGGACATATCCCAACTGACAGATTTTCAGAAGCTTCAGAGGTATTTGAAACAAAATATTTGTCCGGTCAAACTGACATTCACGACAAAAATGGTATGAACCAGGATCATGCAACAAAAACCACAGTTTAAGATCTCCCGAAACTATCACCAGGTGTACCTCGACCATGAATGAATAATAAAACAACAGGATCATCTGAGGAAAAAAACAAAGACGCCAGAGGTAGGAAGGTGAGACAGAGCAAGCAACGACAGGCAGGGAAGCTCTGCATTGGGTGGGACCACCAAGCACAACCATCCACAGAATAACTCACAGAACCCACTTATCCCCAAACAAACACAATTACCCTAAATAAACCACAATCCACACACACAGTCCCTGCCCCTCCCCAGCATGAGTAACACTTTCAAAACAAACTCTCCAAAAATCCCACCCTGCCTTCAATACTCCAAGTCACACCAACACCTCCCACTCCACAAAATGCAGTATTGGGAAAGAAAAATATATAGTACACCAACGCAGATGGAATGACAAATCAGAGTAAGGAGTGCCTAGAACGAATCATGGAGGCATCCCCAGACATCATAGCACTCACGAAGATAAAGCTTACAGAGATGATAACAGACGCAATCTTCCCGATTGGCTATCAGATCCAGATGAAAGATGAAAGGATCAGAAGGGATGGAGGAAGTGCACTGCTCAGCAGAAACCAGTGGAATTTTGAGCAGATGTGCAGTGGGGGAACCGATGAGTGCATAGTAGGAAAATCTCAGACCTTGGGTCCCAAGGTGATTACAGTGATATACAACCCACCACTGAATAGCAGGAGACCAAGACAAGAGTACAATTAGAGTTACAAAACATTGGTGGATACACTAGCTGAGGTGGCCAGATTGGCCCACATATGAAGGGCAAAGCTACTGGTCATGGGGAACTTTAAACACAGAGATCGACTGGTAAAAACTGTGGCCACATGTGGGACCAGATACGTGGGGAGGTTAAGATGCTGTAGGTGGTAATGGAAAACTTCATGCACCAACATGTTAGGAACACAACCAGAGAGAGAGGAAACCAGCAAGGAAAGGAAGGAAGGAAGAAACCAGACTTCAAAAGAGGGGACTAAACAGGCAATTCCTGCTTGAGGTGGAGTAGGAGAGAGCACGAGAAGGAGAAACGATAGATGAAATGAAACACGTGGCCAAAAGTGCAGGGAAGCAGAGAAGTTCGTACCCAAGGGTAAGAGAAACTATGGGTTGACCAGAGCGAGCCCATGGTTTACCCCGAAGTGTAGAGAGGTCGAAACGAAGTGTACTAGAGAACTGAAGAGGAGTAGAAGGCAAAGGATACAGGGAAAACAAGGAGCTGAGGTAAAGATTCAGAAGTGAATATGCATGGATAAAGTGGTAGGTCCGGTGGCATTATGAAAATAATATATCGAAAGGCAATCAGGTAATTAAGCTGAGGATGGAAGGAGGGGAGCTCACAAGGAATGACCAGGAAGTATGTGAAAAGCTCAGCACAAGATTTAGGGAGGTATTTTCAGAGGAAACAGAAAGGCTTCCAGCAAACCTAGGTGGTAGAGTACACCAGCAAGTGCTGCACACACTACACACAATCAAAAAAGAGGTGAAGAAATTGAGAGATAACATTTCTCCATAGATCCTGAGAAAGGGAGCAGATACAGTGTGTGGAGCTAGCAATAATCTTCAACAAATCTTTCTAAACAGAGCAATTATGATAGGTGTGGAAGACAGCAAATGTAGCCCCAATTTTAAAAAAAAAGAGACAGACATTCACTGAGATGCATAGTATGTCAAGTCATGGAAACGTTTATCGGAAGAGTGGTGGACAATCTAAAATGAACTGGGCTCATTCATGACAACCAGCACACATTCAGGGATGGGCGCATGTGTCGAGTGGGGTTCCACAAGGGTCAGGTCTAGGCCCGGTGCACTTTCTTGTACATATGATTGATATGGCAGAATGGATCAAAGGTGTCTCTGATCGCAGAAGACGTGAAACTAATGAGGAGAATAGAAGTGGACTTGGATTAGGCGAGAATACAAAGTGATCTCGAAAGGCTGCAAGAATGGTCTGACAAAAGGCTCCTGGAGATCAACCTGAGCAAGAGAAAAGTCATGAAGCTTGGGGAAGGACAATGAAGTCCGCAGATGGAGCACAGGCTTTGGGGTCAAAGGCTGCAAAACTCACTCATGGAAAATGACCTTGGGAGGATCAGACGGAGCACATCTCCTGAGTCGCACATCAACCAAATAATTGCTGCAGCATATGGGCTTCTGGCCAAACTTAAGTAGAGCGATTCCAATACAGTTGAGTAAGGAGTCACTCAAGACACTGTACACCGTGTACGTCAGGCCCATATTGGAGAAAATAATATAGTACCAGTATGGAACCCACATTTGGTTTAGGCACGTCAAGAAAAACTGGAGAAAGTGCAAACGTTTGCAACTAGACTAGTCCCAGAGATAAGGGGTATGTCATGTGGGAGAGGGTTAAGTGATCTCATCCGTATAATATGTTAAGTGGAATTGAGAGAATGAAACAGGCAGAATGTTGCACAGATGGGCATGTAGAGGAACAAGAGGAGACAACTGGAGATGAAAACTCAGATGGTTATAGGTATGTTATCATAAACTATTTCTTCAGGAATTTAGAGTTGTCTAGGAAGTGGAACATCATGGAGAGTGAAGCAATGAAGCAGAATTCATGTATAGCTTAAAGAAGATGAGTCGATACGCTTATGAGGCGGGAGAGTGTGACCCTAGTAGCATCCAGCGAGATGCGGTGCCTGCAACCACTTATAGGTGAATACAACATGCCGTCTATCACAAGTGCTTTTGTCAACTGGAAATTACTCATCCACATAATCAAATGAGCTAGAATAGAAAAATATATATGTCTCAGGGATTATGTAACACGCTTAACACGTACGTTTGTTGCATCAGGAGAATACAAGTGGGTGATTAAGTTAACAAAATGAGTTAAATAAAACAATAGTTGTGATCTAGATTTCGTAAAATAACATGTCACAGTTGTGTGTGGCAGGTGTGCAGATGCAATTAAGAACATATATTTCATTGTCTCAACATATAATAAGTTCATACACACTCAGATGCACTAGGATGAGGTAAGTGCATCTGAGTGATATGTGACATCGTCCACCATTACTCAGTAATGTGACGTGTCGGGAGCTTGACTATTAGTAATAGGCCCTCGACCTGTGTTACACATAATTTTGCTCATTTTTCCAGTCTTTACTCAATTAAAAAAATGATCATGGAAGGTTTGCTGTCATTAGAGGACACAATTCCAGTTGGACGAATCTTATTGTGGCTAGCTGGTCCAGTGGCTAACGCGACGGTCTGGTGTTTTGAAAATCTCTGACCGCGGGTTCAATCCCGCCCGGGTATGCGTTTGTCTGCTCAATCGTGTCTTAACAATCGATTTAGCGAGTATTAGAGACACAATTTAGACAAGAGGAACTCTAACATAGTGCGCTGCTGTACACACGAAATATGATATGGACGTCCGAGTTGTTGCTTTTGCCTTGTTGGATTGTTGTCGTTGTTGGATTGAGATCCAAACTGAGATGGCTTTCCACAGTGGCTTATCTGGAGGGGTTTCGGCATCAACTTCCTATGCGGCCCGGTCGTGACAGGATTGGGTAGCCACAACTATTTGCTCCCTTTAGTTGGACGACGAAGGCCTACCCAGATGGGAAACAGGAATCAGAAAGAGACAGGAATAAGGTAGCGTGAGTTGAGTAAAAAGAGTGTGTGTCGTGTGTGTGTGTGTTGTGTGTGTGTGTGTGTGTGTGTGTGTGTGTGTTGTGTTGTGTGTGGTGATGTGTGGGTGTGTGTGTGTGTGTGTTGTTGATGTGTGGGTTTGGTTGTTTGGGTGTGTGGAGGGGTAGGAATTGGGGTGGATAGGGAAGAAGTCCACGTAAACAACCTCCACTTTCCTCTTGTGTGTGACATTCACTGGCGTTTGCAAATGGTGAAGCAGGATTATTGCAGTTATATGGCCTTAGCGATGATAAAAGAAACGAGCGTAAATGATAATAATGTCATACTGGATGGCTGTCGTGAACTATGTGCTGATGAACTAGTGTACTTTGACCATACAATGATAATCACCACATTGCTATTGCTAAAGATAATTTGCGTCGAAATTTTGGAAGGAATTTCTGCTCTTGAATTAACTCAGAGAGGCACCTCATCAAGACTGAATTTCAGGGGATGGTTGGAGTGTCGGTTTTCTCTTCCTTCGATAAAATTCCATTAAATCACCATATTCCCTCCCTTCTCCCACCCATAACACAATCGCTTGCCCCAGTGTTATGAGACTGGTTAATTATGGCAAAGCACGGGATGAGGATAAATCCCACTATGATGTATATTATCTTTCTTGTGAGTCTTAAGAGCCTCGTGTGTGAATGAGTAAATACAACCCACTCCCCTATACTCGTAGCATATAAGACAAGCGTAGGAGTACCATTTTGCCTGTCCCAGAGAGAAGCAACTCAAGCTACTTTCAGCTCTAGCAGCCCCTAGAGGACAGGATTGGCGCTGGCCCCCAGGGACTACTGTTTGGTTACTTACGGCACCCTGTGGCACTTACTGTTAGGTAATACTTGCCCTGGGATACTGTTGGGTACTACTGCACCTGGGACTTCTGTTAGGTACTTCTGCACCTGGGGGACTGACTGTTAGGTACTACTGCCCCTGGGACTACTGTTAGGTTATACGCCACCTGGGACTTTCTGTTCAGGTACTACTGCCCCTTGGGACTACTGTTAGGTATTACTGCAAATGGGACTAATGTTTGGTACTACTGCCCCTGGGATACTGTTAGGTACTATACTGCCCTGGGACTACTGTTAGGTTATACTGCCACCCTGGGACTACTGTTAGTTATTACTGCCCCTGGGACTACTGTTGGTATTCTGACCCCTGGGAGCTACTTGTTAGGTTATACTGCCCCTGGGACTACTGTTAGGGTTACTACTGCTGGGGACTACTGTAGGTACTACCCTGGGCCATGGTCTACTGTTTAGGTACTACTGCACCAGGGGACTTATGTTAGGTACTACTGCCCCTGGGACTACTGATAGGTACTACGCCCAATGGGACTACTGTTAGGTACTACTGCCCCTGGGACTACTGTTAGGTACTACTGCCCCAGGGACTACTGTTAGGTACTACTGCCCCAGGGACTACTGTTAGGTACTACTGCCCCTGGGACTACTGTTAGGTACTACTGCCCCTGGGACTACTGTTAGGTACTACTGCCCAGGGTTACTGTTAGGTTACTACTTGCCCAGGGAACTATGTTAGGTATACTTGCCCGAGGGACTACTGCCTGATTCCACTTAGTTCAGAAATGATATCACTGAAATAATTTTGATTTATTTTGTTCAGGTGTACTCTGTAAAAAAAAAAAAGTAAAAAAAAAAAAAAAGCTTCAAGATAAATGATACTGTACCGTTTTGAAGATGACATCAGTACAGCAATGTTATTTTTACAAAAAAGAATAAAGAAAAAAAAAACTACATTTACGAGAGGGTTGAAACTGAGGTTAATTAATGATTGTAGCCACAACATGAGACGCGGCCAGTGAAATCTGAGCGAGGAATGTAATTGGAGTTTTTAAACTCATATAAAGTTACCGATGAAATACAATTTCCAAACATGAATACTATTGTCAGAGAAAAAATATTGCAAGGACGTTTGGAATAACAAGTAACTCTAAAAACAGAATGAAGAAACACTTGCGATCAAAGCACGAAGTAGATTTTAACTGTGTTGTGTTTTTGAGAGAAGGAAAATGTGACAATACAACAGAAAGGTAACCGGTGAATAAACGTCAAGTTACAGGTAAAGTTCGTTGCTGTGAGAGACCAAAATACCGGAGACATTACTAACCTAAAATATATTGAGTGGTGTGACGAGATGAGGACGATTGAACAATGTTATATAATTAGTAACAGAAAATTCGTTATCATGGTAATGTGATAAACTTTTCAACTTTAAAATGAGGACGACTAAAAGATCAAAACATCGGTTGTGCTCGAAACGTGTCTTGTTTAAAGATGATTCTGAGGATGAGAGTTCTCTATGAGGATCTTTGATGAGAAAAACTGAAGAACATTTCCCCCGATGATTCATCTGTAACTGAGAAAATGCTGGAAAACAAAATTATTCAAAAATATATGTAATAGAATTTTGTTTTATAGATGAAAAAGCTTTCAACAGATGTGTGTTTTATTGGCAACCCATTTGGCTCAAAAATAAAAAAATAATGAAACTGTTTTTATAGCACGAGAGAAAAATGAGAAAGATGAGAGGTTAAAATATTCAAACTTCAGCTACTGTAGTTCGTGAGGATATTAGAACAAATGTGGACATTGATTTTTGGGGTATATTTTAAATCTCTCAATGTGCGAGTCAAAGTATACTAAATGAACAACAATCGCTAATTCCATAATTGCTAAAACGACCTTTGATCATTTACTGGCATTTTGTGTGTCCATCTGCTCTTGCTCTACCGTCCAGGTGATGATTTAAGAGGAACGACTCAACTTGCACATCCGTTAGAAAAATCTAATCATAACCTGAGATGGAGACTCCAGTAGGGAAATGAGGATAACGTCTGTTTTGAGACTCTCTGTTCACGGGTTCTATCCCCGCCGTGGTATGTTTTTTTTTTTTGTCATGTATTGTCATCAAAGTTCATCAACTCAGACGATTCATAGGATTAGTTCGAAAAGAACTGGAGTTAAATTGCCCTATAAATGTCATGTCTCAGGATATCATTCTTATACACAAGATAAACGCTTTTAGATGACTCGAATCATCATGAAAGGAGCGAGCAACATAATAATAGGAGAGTAGAGAGAGAGAGGAGAGTGAGAGAGAGAGAGAGGATGACAGTTGTTAAACTTTATTAGTATGTAACCAAACGTACATATTTTCATGTACAAAAAAAGAGATATATCGTGTGGCAGGACTAAGCTGCATTACATTATGTAATATATTCACGAGAAGCTCAACCTCACTTTGTTTGATAAAGAGAAAGGAAAAAAAATTGCCCAGCGTGGCTTCACGTAGCTGGAATCAAAAGCACGACTGTAGTCATTCACTACACGTACACTCTCGTACTTTATCCTCGCTCCATGGATATTGTTTTACTCAGTCGTGTCATTTCGATTTCGTAATCATACTCTATATAAATGAAACTTACTGTAATAAAAGGAGTATACAAATAGATTGTAAATTATGTGACTACCCCAGCATCACAGGTCGATAATATAGAAGAACGATTGTGGGAGGAGGGGGAACCAAAAATTAAGATGACTATACTTAAAGCAAGTCTCTTGGTGTAAGTTCATATTGACACGCCATTTATAAGTTTAACAAGGCTCAACTTTTATGTTACTGAGATTCAGATAGACACAAACTAAGCGAGGAAACATTTTATGCAACAGAACTTCTAGGAGCCATTGTCCAGAGTTTTACCACACGTTGACTTATGGAGAGATAACCGGTGGACAAACCTTGGTAATATAGACGAACTGTCGCAGGCGAACGTGATAACTGTGGAGCCTTTATTCACACGCTTATTAGATTTTTGATGACTTTTTAACTATAGCTTCGAATTGCCTTTGAAGGCCGCTGAGGCAATAAGGGAATAGGGGATGAGGGAGATTAGGAAGTTGAGAGAAGAGCAAGAGGAGGAGAAGGAAGAAGAGGAAAGTAGAAAAAAAGAATAGAATGATGAAGAAAGGAAGAAAAAGAAGAAGACGAGAGGCCCCCCCCACCCCGAAGAGGAGCGAGAGGAGGAGGGGTGGAGGAGGGAGAAGGGACTACGAATGAAATGATGTGATGATGCAGGAGAAGAAGGATGAGAAAAGGTTGGAAGAAGAAAATAGCAGTAAGGCTATGAAGTAGTGTGAAAGATGGGGAAAAGAGTACGGGATACAGCGAGAGAAGAGAAAAACGGAAAAGATGAGGTAATGGAAAAGGTTATAGGAAAGGAGAGAACAGGAGGGAAAGGAGGAATAATATTAGTGTGAAAGGAGGAAGAAGAAAGGAGGTGGAGGAAAAAGAGAAAAATAGAGGAGCGAAAGGGAGGTAGGAAAGAGGAAGTATCTTGAGATTACACAAATGCTGGTCGATAAGAGCACACCAGCCAGCAGGATAAATTCCTGATACACACCTCGCCTTCTTTCACCTCCCTTCTTACCTTGCTTCCTTTCCTTCCTTCCTTCCCTCCTTCCTACTTCCTTTTCCTCCTCATTCTTTCATTGCCTCTTTCCTTTTTTTCCGGCCTTCCCTTATTTCTCCCTTCCTCCTTCCTAACTCCTTGCAGTCCATTCTTTTCGTTCTTTACTATATTTTCCTCCCTTTTCTTTGCATTACCTCTCTCGCTCCACCCTTCCTTACCTACCTACTTCTTTAATTCACTCCCTCACCTCCCCTTACCTTATTTTTAATTCATCCCGACCTACTTCTTCCTTCCCTTATTGCATTTTCACCTTCTTTCTTGTCTAGCTATTTCCCGTCCGCTTCTTTCATTATCCCATTTCCTTCATTCTTCCTTCCCTCTGTCCCACCCTCACTCTCTTCCTAACATATTTCCTGTTCCCTCTCTTCTCCTTTCAATCCCATTATTTTAATTTTGCGTCAATCTTCTCCTTCCCTCGCCACTGTAACCTATCATGGGTTACTAATATCATGCGCCCCCATACCCAACCTGTGAGGTGGGTGCATAGAAGCTACGAGGCATGTAAATGTTTGACAAATGGACCAACATTGTAATCGCTAAGCAAATTCATTTTAAAAATTTTTCACTTCAGAACAACGGCAATGAGTATTCGTATTATTGATTGCATCATAACAATTACACTGGCACTATTAATAGCTATGAGTTATTTACAATACATAATGTTCTAGGTAAATGTTGGATGATGAGAAATGAACTGGAAACTTAATGTCCTACTGTATGTTTTTAGTTGTGTCAGACTACTGAATGACACTAAAACACGTTTAATGCTGTTTTTCCTGGAAGGGAATAGACTCTCATCTGTTTATAATTCTGTCGAACTATGAGCATATCCATCATGTCAGTCAAGTAGTTAAGAAGCATTTATGGAAATAGCTTTCACTTGCAATTAGAATGACAACTTTAGAGTCATGGACACATTTCAATACCTTATCACTGAAGCGTAGATCTTATTTCTTTTGGAAACCATCTATGACAACAATAACAGTTCCGAGCTGAAACACTTCAAGGACGAATCGTTTGATTGTAATTCCGTGATGATTTTTAAGTTAAAAGAGAGGGAAATTAATTTGGAAGAAGTAATTTCCCATGGCTTCTGAAAAGTGCAGTAGTTGCCTTAACACCATTCAGACGTCTCCTCAGAAATATAGCCTATAATTATATTTATTTCCTACTTTCGTTATTATTATGTTTGGGTAACAGTACACAGGTGCAACTATGTGAACATTTTATTGTGGCAAACGTTTTCGTCTCCAGGAGATTATCATGCGTTACAATAAAATACAACATTAGTTGCCCCTGTGTCCTGTTACCTAACATATTGTTGGTAATTCTACCAACATTAATGCAATCTATTATTATATTGATAATGTATATATTAAACTGCTAACATATTTTATTTACTAGTTGTCTTATATCATTTACTACGTGTGTAGGAAGGATGTAATAACTACACTCTGCTTACTAACAGGAAAGTTTTGCCCGGGCTACCCGCACTGAAAACTACCTGAACGATTGTTTACTCTGACATGGGGTATGCTGGTGGGTATAATCTCGCACTGGCAGCATTCCTTCTCTCTCTCTCTCTCTCTCTCTCTCTCTCTCTCTCTCTCTCCCTCTCTCTCTCTCTCTCTTTTATTTACTTTTATTTTTTTTACACAGGGTTTGACCAGGTTAAGGACCCCCTAGCTTATTGACAAGCTATTTACAAGTTAAGGATTCCCTAACTTTATTGGCAAGCTAAGAGCTGTTACCTACATCACTCATTTGAAAGCATTTGTATTGTTATGAACATACAAGTAGGGAACAGGATGAAGTTGGAGCCATCTGTGGGCCAGCATTTTTCATTTGATCAACTGACTTTATCTCGTTGACATCATTATGCTGTACAATGTGTTCCATACTCGAGTCATCCTGGGTATATAGGATCTCAATGGAGTGATTTTTCTGGAAAAAGGGAAATAGCCAGAGTGAATTTGCGCTTTCTGCCCGTCTTGTGGCATAAAAGTTGTTTCAACGCTGTCCTCGAAGTGGATCCAAGTGTGGTACTATGACAATATTGGCCTTGTACATAACAGTAAGGCCACCCACATTCCTCCTGTGTTGAAGGCTCTGCTGAAATGACAGATCTATCCAGGATGGTCCAGGCGAGAGATGAGACGTCCTTGCTCTGTTCTCTACTCTGTCAAGCAGTCGCAGATAAAGGGGGGCCAGAAAACCCAAAGAAGTGGAGCATACTTCAAGGTGTGAGCGTTCTTGTCCCTCGTACAGAATCTTGCAACCCCTACTGTCAAGCAGATGCTAGATACGGCGAAGTGCTGTAAGCTTCCTGGCTGCCTTGTTTGCAAGATTTACTACATGGTTCTTCAGGTTAGTTTGGAGTCAAATTTAAACCCCAAGGATATCAACTTCTTCTCCAGGCCCCAAACACCCTCCCTTCATCCTTACTACTTTCACCAGCATTAAACCCTCATGGTGCCTAGAGACTATCATCATTTGCGTTTTTCCCCAGGTGCAAATGTTACTGGCCATCTATTTCCCCAACTGATATAGCTCTCAGCTGGTGATTGATGTAGCTTAGAGCAGCTGGCATTCTTCTCTTGGATTAAATGATGTCAGTGTTACAGTCGTCTGCATAGCATGTGATTCTGGGATGAGAAAGAAGAAGGTCGTTTAAGTAGACATTCCATAACAAAGATCCCAGCACGCTTCCTTTTGGAACACTTTCCCCATAGGAGTCTTGCGATTCCGTTCCATTGAGAACTACACTTAGAGATCTACCATGAAGGTAATCACTGAGGAGACATAGCGTAGAGCCTGCAGTTCCCAGTGCTTGAAGTTTTGCTAAGAGGCCGTGGTGCCACACCCGTCGAAAGCGCCAGCAATGTCCAGTGCTACGACACAGCTGACTTGGGATTCATCCAGTGACTGGTGCCACTTAGTGGAGAGTTTAACAACAGATCAGCAGCAGAGTAACCTTTCCTGAAGCCAAAATTGACGATCACAAAGGGAGTGAGTGGTAGTAAAAAAACTCTGTCATTTGTCTTGAATTTTTGTCTCCCCGGATCTTACCCGTATTGACAGAAGTGACACTGGTCTGTATTGCTGATTTCTGCTCTGCTCTTCTTTTTGTGAACAGGGATACATTTGCCTCTTTCCATAGAGAGAGCCGTTTTACACTAACTAGGGAGTGCTGAAAGATGCGAGTTAGAGGTGCTGCTAGCTGGTCTGCACATCACTCAGCATCTTGGGCTCAACTTGTCTGGGCCCACAGCCTTTTCTTGGTCAAGCGATTTAAGAAGGAAATGCACCTCCCCCCTGCCTTATTGTCACCACTGACAGTTTTTGACACAGTTCTTGCAGCTAGCCCCAAAGGGGGGTCCCTTTCTGGATCAGGAACTTGCATTTTGGTAGCAAAGTGTTTCAGCAAAGAGGTCCGCCTTCTCTTGACTACTAGTAGAGGGGGGTCCCATCCTGTCGATTTAGAGGTGGAATGAGTTCATCAAAGGGAGATAACCTTGTTTGTCCTTGAACATGGACCACCAGGTTTTCGAGCCTACCCTACCTGATGCTAGCTTTCTTTTAGTGTCCACCTCCCATTTAGCAATGGCCCATTTTTGAACGTCAAACCCCTATGCCTACAGGCTTGCCTGTGTAATTTCCTGTTATAGGTGGTAGATGTCTCTTATATCTTCGCCATGCTTTGTACTTAGCAGTAGCAGCCTCTCTACAACGAAGCCAAACCAAGGCTGATCTCTCTCTCTCTCTTTTAACCAGGTTTGACAAGGTTAGGTTAAGGATCCCTAGCTTTATTGACAAGCTATTTACAGGTTAAGGTTAGGCATGACCTACTTGCCTAACCTTTACTGATGGATAAAAAAAAATATACAGTATATATACTGGCGAGATGTGTGGTGTAGAGATAAACCTACCTTGGGCGGGAAGAACC
>NW_026499964.1:0-20762 GCF_026875155.1 Cherax quadricarinatus | reverse complement strand
TCCGCCACACAACACCCCCCCCCTCCCTACTACATCTCCCCCTTTTCCCCCGATCCCCCCCCTCCCTTTCACCCCCCCCCTCCCCACCTCTCTCTCCTTCCCCATCTCCCTCTCCCACTCACCCAGTTGCTTCTCCCTCCTTCCCACTCCCCCTCCAACTCCTCTCCCAAAATAGCCACAGTTCCTCCTCTACCTCCCCCCCAACTCTGACATACACACTACTAACCTAACACACAGAATTACATAGGTTTCCCACCTGAGGCAATTAGGATAAAACAAAAATGGGTTGCCAGAGAGCAACAAGAAAAACCAAGGGAACGGAGGAGGAAGCTGCAAAGGAAGATTGGGCAGCAGGCTCATAAAAAGGGAACATGAATGGGAAAAGAAACTAGAAGACTTAGCATGAGAATGGAAGAGAGGATAAATATGGAAAGCAGGAAGTGGGAGGTGCAAGTCAAAGCAGCAGAGGTCAGGATACAGAGTTTAGAAGAGGAACTGAAAAATCTGAAACAGCCTAAAGAACTAAAGAACATTTTGGGATTGACAACAGAGACTGCTACCTCAGTCACAAATAAGGGGACTGTAGGAAAGAAGGAGCAAAACTGCATGTAGAAGCTATATCAGTGGAGACTGTAGTAAATGAAAGAGCTAAGCTAAATGTGGAGGCCCTAACATTAGCTAGTGAAACTGAAGAAAGGAAAGCTGCAATGGAGGAAATCAAATTGAATGAGGGGTTTACACAGGGATATGCAGTGGGAGAATGAAAGGGTGAGGTCAGTCTTTGTGTATGGGCTCCAGGAAGTTGAAGGGGAAACATATGAAGCAAGAAAAAAAGGGGGAAAAAAGCAATTGAAAGCATCATGGAACAATAGGAGAAGACGACATGACCCAGCTGGAAAATTTTCGGAGAATAGGGGGGTTTGTAAAAAAAAGAACCCGGCAAGTGAAAGTGACCTTCAAGGCAGAATCGACTTGGAACAGGATCCTGCAGGAGGGAAAACACGATTAAGGGACATGCCGCATACAGGAAGGTGTATCTCGACTGCAGCAGAACACAAGAAGAAGGCAGAAACTGGAGAGATGGTACAAAGGCGAAAGGAGGAAAGAGAGGGGATGGAGAAGACAGACAGGAGATCCCAGACACAGGAAGAAGATCAAATACAGCCTCCCTCACAACTTCTTATAGAAGCCTCCCAACCAGGTCAACCCCAGTGCAACCAAACACTCTAAACCAAAACACCCATGCCACATCCAATGCCCCCACCCACTGCATTATAAACTCCACCCCCACAGCAACCACCCATAGTTCCTTACCAGGTCTCCCACTTCCCCAACCCCAATACACCTCCCAGACCACAGTCTTAGAAAAGAAGTTGAAGGTGTGGTATACAAATGCAGATGGAATGACAAATAAGTATGAGGAGTGGCACGAAAGAATCAAGGAGACATCCCCAGACATAATAGCACTCACAGAAACAAAACTCACAAGAATAATAACATTCAATCTTTCCATCTGGATATCAAGTCCTCAGGAAAGACAGAGGGAGGAGAGGTGGAGGAGGAGTTGCACTGCTCATTAAAAACCAGTGGGGTTTTGAGAAAATGGAAGGAATGGATGGCACGGGCGAAAGGGACTACTTAGTAGGAACAATCCAGTCTGAGGGACATAAGGTGATAATTGCAGTAATGTACAACCCACCACAAAACTACAGGAGGCCAAGAGAAAAATACGATGAGAGCAACAGAGTAATGGTCGACACACTAGCCGAGGTGGCCAGGAGAGCACACATGGGGGTAGCAAAGTTACTAGATATGGGTGATTTCAATCACAAGGAGATTGACTGGGAACACCTGGAGCCCCATGGGGGTCCCAAAACATGGAGAGCCAAGATGATGGATGTGGTACTGGAAAACCTCATGCATCAACATGTTAGAGACACTACCAGAGAGAGAGGAGAGGATGAACCAGCAAGACTGGACCTTGTATTCACCTTGAGTAGTTCGGACATCGAGGATATCATGTAAGAAAGACCCCTGGGAGCTAGGGACCCATGGGGTTCTTTTTGCTTCAAATACTTAAAATAAAGCTCCAAGGGGAGAGAGTACAGGAAAGGGGGGGAAAAAAACCAAATTTCAAAAGGGGAAACTACTCAGGAAAGGAGGAATTTCCCTTCAAACTTTCAGTGGGAGAGGGAACTGACGGGGAAAACCCAAAGTACAAAAAATGAGGGAAATTTAGGGGGCAAAAAAAATAAAAAGGAGGTGGGGGGAAGAGATTTGTTCTAAAGGGGAAACAGAAATAATGGAAGAACGGGAAACGAGCCTTGGTTCCCCCAAAAGGTGCAAGGAGGCAAAACTGGGTGTACTAGAAATGGAGAAGGGTACAGAAGACAGAGAATCGGGAAAATAAAGAGAAAAAGCCAAAAGAGCCAGAAAGGGAAATGGAAACAGAAAAGGGAAGGGGAAGGCTCAGCGAAAATATGAAAAGACAAGTATCGAAAGTAAAGACTAAACCCAAAGCTGTTGTACAGCCACTTTAAAGGAGGGGAACAACAGTCAAGGACCTTTAATCGACTGAGGAAGGGTGAGGGGGGAATTCACAAGAAAGGGAACCGGGGATGTCAGGAGTAAAACGAGATTTAAAGAATTATTTACGTGGAAAAACCAGTAGGACCCCCGGAAATCAGAACAGGGATTTTAACCCCAAGCAAGTCCCGGGAAGGGGTTTAATTTATAACCGGAGGGGGGTGAAGGAGCTGTTTATGGCAAAATTGACACCTCATAGGCGGGGGGAAACCAGACATCTCCCCCCGGGGGCCCTTTAAAATTTGGGGAAAAGCAGAGATATTGTTTTGGCCATTAAAAAAAGATTTTCCCAAAAAACATCATTTGAAATGGGAAACTCCCCGGGGTAGGGAAAAGATGGCAAATGTACCCCCAAATTTTTTAAAAAAAGGGAGACGCCCATGAGGCATTTAAAATCAGACCTTATAACCTAGGTGATAGATGCAAGGCCCATGGAGAAGATAAATAGGAGGGAAGGGTGGAGCATGGAAAAAAACAAGCTAAAATTTGAAAACCCAAGCAGGGGTTTCGGGGAAAGGGAAAAACCCTTGTGTCAAAAACCACTGGGAGTTTTATGAAAAGGGTGACGGGAAGAAAGACAAGAGGGGAGGGGGGTTTGGATCGACTCCCATTTTTTTGAACTGCAAAAAGGCCCTTGACAAAATTTCCTCACAAGAGGTTACTGAAAACAGCAAAGGGGTTTCGGGCACAATAACGGGAAAAGGGCCCAAGGATGGATCAAAAAATACCTGACAGGGAGGCAAAAACGAGTCTTGGTCCCGTGACAAAGGGGGTAAAAATTTGGGCCGCCTGTAAACAAGGGGGTTTTTCCCAGGGGTCAGTCCTAGCCCTGTCTTTTTTTGGTAATGTGCCCCCGAAAAAAGGAAGGGATAGACTCAGAAGTGTAAAGTTAATGAGAAGAATCAAATCGGATGAGGATAAAGGCAGGACTACAAAGAGCCTGGACAGGTTTAAAAGCCTGGCCAGAAAAGGCTCCTTGAGTTTAACCCTCCCAATGAAAAATCATGAAGTTTGGGGGAAGGGGGAAAAAGAAGCCCGTAGACACAAATATGGGTTTAAAATGGCCAAAGACTCCAAACCCACTAAAGGGAAAAAGATCTGGGTTAAAGTATAACCCGAGTATATCCCCTGAGGCCCCACATCAAACAGAAAAAATGTTTTGGCAGCATACGGGCGACTGGCAAACCTACATAGCTTTCCCGAAACCTCAAAGGGAACGTTCAAGACTTCTGTAAAACCATTAGGGTCAGCCCATACGGGAGAAAGGCAGCCCCTTTTTGGGAAATCCACCCCTAGCCCAAGCAAAATCAAAATTAGAAAAAAAGTGCAAAAAGGTTTCCCAACAAATAGCCCCCAGGGCGGGGGGGAAATTCCCTTTTCAAAAGAAAGGTTGAGCAAAATGGGCCCTGACCACTGGGGGACAGGAGGGTCGGGGGAAGACATGATAACGACAAAAAAAAATACTGCGGGAATAAAAAGGTGGACAAAGAGGGGGATGTTTCAGAGAGGGGACACAGACACAAAAAAGGTCAAAATTTGGAAGTTAAAAGATCAGATGAAAAAAAGGGGTTTGTTTGGAAGAATTTCTTCAGTCTTTAGAGTAGTCGGGCCTTTGGAATTTCCCTTAAAAAAAGGGGACGTAGGGGAAAGGGGGAACCATACATATTTTTTAAGGGACGAGGTTTTGATAAAGTCATGGGGCAGGGAGAGAGAGGCCCTAAAAGCAATCAGCGAAGAGGCGGGGCCAGGAGCAGGACTCGACCCCGGGCAACCCACAAAATAGGTGAGTACACACACACACACTTTACACACACACACAAAACCACACACCACACAACACACACACACAAAATTTTAAGTAAATAAAAAATGCATTTTAGTCGTAAAATTATAATCCAGATGATCTTTAGTTTACCCTTCATTCAATTTAATAGTTGACTTTTGTAATATCATAACTCGTCCAGCCCTTCCTCCCCCCCCCAAGCGGGTTGTGGGGGAGACGGGGGCCCAATACCCCCCCTGCCCACCCCGGGCAGGTTTGGGAGACGTCCCCATCCCCCCTGCCCACCCCACGGGGTTTGTGAGGGGGGACGCCCCCATACCCCCCTGCCCCCCCAGGAGGTGTGGGGGAGACGTGCCCATACCTCCGCCCCCCCCCAGAAGGTGTGAGGAGACGTGCCCTTACCCCCTTTTTCCCATCCCAGGTTGTGAGGGGGAAGTCCCCCTACCTCCTGCCCCCACCCCAGGAGGTGTGGGGAGACGTCCCCAAACCCCCGCCCACCCCACCCAGGTGTGGGGAGACGTCCCCTTTTACCCCCTGCCCCCCCCAACAGGTGTGGGAAAGACGTGCCCATACCCCCTTTGAACCCCAGCGGGTTTGGGGAGGGGGGAACGGGGCCCCTCCTCCTCCCACCCCAGGGGGTGTGTGAGGAGAGTGCCCTTTACCCCCCTGCCCCCCCAGCGGTTGAGGAGACGTCCCCCAAAACCTCCTGCCCCCCCCAAAGGGGGTGTGAGGAGCTTTCCCCATACCTCCTGCCCCCCCCCAGGGGGTGGGGGGGGGAAAAGGGGTTCCCAATCCCTCCCCCCACCCCGCAGGGTGGAGGGGACTTTCCCATAAATCCTCCCACCCCAAAAGCAGGTGGAGGAGACGTGCAAAAACCTCCTCCCAAACCCCAGCAGGTGTGGGAGACCTTTCCCCATACCTTTGCCCCCCCCAGGAGGGTGGGGAAGACGTCCCATACCTCCCCCCCCCCCCCCAGAAAGGGTGGAGGAGAGGTGCCCCATACCTCCTGCCCCCCCCCAGGGGTTTTAGGAGACGTGCCATACCTCCTGCCCACCCCAGGGGTTTTGAGGAGAGTGCCCAAAACCTCCGCCCACCCCAGGAGGTGTGAGGAAAATTTGCCCATACCTCCTGCCCCCCCCAGCAGGTGTGGGGAGACGGCCCATACCCCCTCCCCACCCCCCCAGGAGGGGGATGGGGGACGTCCCCCAAAACCTCCTGCCCACCCCAGCATTGGTGAGGAGAGGGTGCCCATACCTCCTGCCCGCCCAGCGGGTGTGGGGAAAACGTGTCCATACCTCCTGCCCCCCCCCTGCAGGTGTGGGGAGACGTCCCTTTACCTCCTCCCCCGCCCCACAGGTGTAAAGGAAGTCCCCCAACCTCCTGCCCGCCCGGGAAGGGTGAGGGGGAACGTGTCCATTCCTTTCCTCCCCCCCCCCAAAGCGGGGTTGGGGGGAAAACGTGCCCATCCTCTGCCCACCCCCAGCAGGTGTGAGGAGACGTCCCCAAACCCCTCCTGCCCACCCTCGGGTTGTAAGGAGCCCGTGCCCATACCTCCTGCCCACCCCAGCGGGTGGAAGGGGACGTGCCCAATACCTCCTTGCCCACCCCACAGGTGTAAGGAAAACTGCCCATGCCTCCCCCCAAACCCCAGCGGGGTTTTAAGGAGATGTGCCCTTTCCCTCCTGCCCCCCCCACGGGTGAAGGAGCCCGTCCCCAAAACCTCTTGCCCACCCCCAGCAGGTGTAAGGAGGACGTCCCCCAAAACCCCCGCCGCCCCCAAAGAAATTTGAAAATAGTGCCCCAAAACCTCCTCCCCCAACCCCAGTAGGTGTAAGGAGACGTGCCCATACCCCCCTGCCCCCCCCCGCAGGTGTAAGGAGACGTGCCCATACCTCCTGCATCCCCCAGCAGGTTTTGGGGAGACGGGGCCCATCCCTCTTCCCCCACCTAACAGGTGTAAGGGGGAATCCCCATACCCCCTTCCCCAAACCCCAGTAGGGGTAAGAGAAGTGCCCATACCCTCCGGGCCCAAAACCCCAAGGTGAAAGGGGGAGGGGTTCCCCTTTCCTCCTGCATCCCCCAACGGTGTAAGGGGGGACGTGCCCATACCTTTTTGCCCACCTCAGCAGGTTTTTTAAGGGGGACTTTGCCCAAAACCCCCTGCCCCCCCCCAGTAGGTTAAGGAAAAGGGCCCCCAAATACCTCCTGCCCCCCCCAAAGAAAGGTGAAAGGGGAGAGGGCCCCAATACCCCTGCATACCCCAGCAGGTGTAAGGGGGGACGGGGCCGAAAATTTTTCTTGCCCACCCCCAGCAGGTGAAAGGAGACGTGCCCATACCCCCTTGCCCACCCCATAGGTGTAAGGAAAGTGCCCATCCCTCCTCCCCCAACCCCAAGGAAAAAGGGGAGACGTCCCCATACCCCCTGCAAACCCCAGCAGGTGTAAGGAGATTCCCCCAAAACCTCTTCCCCACACCCAGGGGGTAAGGAGACGGGGCCCATACCCCCTGCCCCCCCAGTAGGTGAAAGGGAAAACGTGCCCATACCCCCTCCCAAAACCAGCGGTGTAAGGAGGGGTCCCCAAAACCCTTTTCCCCACCCCGGGCGGGTTGTAAGGAGACTTTGCCCATACCTCCTGCCCACCCCGTAGGTGTAAGGGACGTCCCCATCCCTCCTCCCCCAAACCCCCAGAAGGTTAAGGAACGGGGGCCCATCCCTCCTGCATACCCCAGCGGGTTGTAAGGAGACGTGCCCATGCCTCTTGCCCCACCCCAAAAGGGGGTTAAGGGGAGTCCCCATACCCCTGCCCCCCCAGCAGGTGTAAGGAGATGTCCCCAATACCCCTTTGCCCCCCCCAGCAGGGGGTAAGGGACGTGCCCAACCTTTTGGGCCCCCCCCAGGGGGTTTTAAAGGAGGACGTCCCCATGTTTGCCCACCCCAGCGGGGTGTAAGGAGAGTCCCCAAACCTCCGCCCACCCCAGAAGGTTTTAAAGGAGACGTGCCCATCCCTTTTTGCCACCCCAGCGGGTGTAAGGAAAACGTGCCCATACCCCCCTGCCGACCCCGCGGGGGTTAAAGGGGGACGTCCCCAAAAAAATCCTGCCCCCCCCAGAAAGGTTTTTTAAGGAGACGGCCCATCCCTCCTGCCCACCCCAGCGGGTGTAAGGAAAAAGTGCCCATACCCCTCCCATACCCCAGCGGGTTTTAAGGAACGTCCCCATCCTCTTGCCCCCTCAGCGGGTTTGGAAAGGGGGACGTCCCATACCTCCTGCCCAACCTTAGGTGAAAGGGAGAAGTGCCCAAAACCCCCTCCCCACCCCAGCATTTTGAAAGGGAAGTCCCCCAATCCCCTCCGCATCCCCCCCAGCATGTTTTTAAAGGAGACGGCCCTACCTTTTGCCCCCCTCAGCGGGTTTGAAAGGAGAGGTAAAAAAATACCCCTGCCCACCCCAGTAGGGAAAAGGAGACGTCCCCCAAATCCCTCCTGCCCCACCCCGCGGTGTAAGGAGACGTGCCCATCCCTTTCCTGCATCCCCCAGCAGGTGTAAGGAGACGTCCCCCATACCTTTGCCCCCCCTAAAGCAGGGAAAGGGGACGTGCCCTCCCTCCTGCCCACCCCAGTAGGTTTGTAAGGGAAGGGGCCCATACCTCCTGCCCACCCCAAAGCAGGGTAAGGAGACGTGCCCAAAAACCTCCTGCATCCCCAGCGGGTGGTAAGGAGACGTGCCCATACCTTTTTGGGCCCACCCCAGGGAGGGGTAAGGAACGTCCCCATACCTCCCCCCAACCCCAGTGGGTTTGTAAGGAAAACTTTCCCCAATACCTCCCCCCCAACCCGGCAGGTGTTGGGGGACGTCCCCTTTACCTTTTGGGCCCACCCCACGGGTGTAAGGAGACGGGGGCCCTTACCTCCTGCCCACCCCAAGAAAGGGAAAAGGAGATTTGCCCATCCCTCCTGCCCCCCCAGCAGGGTTTTTAAGGAACGTCCCCAATACCTCCTGAATACCCCAGCAGGTGTAAGGGAGTCCCCCATGCCTCTTGCCCACCCGCGGGTGTAAGGAGACTTGCCCATACCCCCGGGCCCAAACCCCAGTAGGTGAAAGGAGACTTTCCCCATACCTCCTCCCCAAACCCCACAGGTGAAAGGGAACGTGCCCATACCTCCCTGCCCCCCCAGCATGTAAGGAACGTGCCATAACCTCTTGCCCCCCCCCAAAGCAGGTGAAAGGGAGACGTGCCCTTTTACCTCCTGCCCCCCCCCAGCAGGGGGAAGGAGACTCCCTATACTTTTGGGCCCCCCCCCCGCGGGTGAAAGGGGGAAAACGTGCCCAAAACGTCTTCCCCAAACCCAAACGGGTGTAAGTAGACGTACCCATCCCTCTTTCCCCACCCCACCCAGGCGTAAGGGATGTCCCCATACCCAGGGCCAACCCCACCCGGCGTAAGGGGGATGGCCCAAAACCTCTTCCCCCCCCAAGCAAGGGTAAAGGAGATTTCCCCAAAGGGGGGCGTCTTGCCCTCCCCAGAGGTATAAAAAAAATCTTCCTTTTTGCCTTTTTTGCACCCGAGAAAGGTAAAGGGAAGATTTGCCCATGTCTCCGCCCCTTTTTCCAGCGGGGTTTAAGAAGACTTCCCCTTTGCCTGTCACCCATTTCCAGAAGGTGAAAGGGGAGAATTTTCCCCCATCCCCTGTAAAAAACCCCCAAACCCCCCCCCGGGGGGGGGGGGTTTTTAAAGGAGACTTCCCCCTTTCCCTGTCCCCCAACCCCAGCGGTTGGGGAGACTTGCCCGGGCCTGTCCCCCCCACTCCAGCAGGTGAAAAGGAGACTTCCCCCATGCCTGTCCCCCACTCCAGCGGGTGGGAGGAGATTTGCCCATGCCTTTTTCCCCACCCAGCAAGTGTGAGGGGGATTTGGGCCCTCCCTTTCCTCCCACTCCAGAAATTTTGGGGAGACTTGCCCAGGGCCTGCCCCCCACTCCAGAAATGTGTAAAGGAAAAACCTTCCCCTTTCCCTTTGTAAACCACTCCAGCAGGTGTAAGGAGACTTGCCCATCCCCCTTTCACCCACTGCAGCGGGTGTGGGGAAAGATTTCCCCCAAAGCCTGCCCACCCCCCCCCTCCAGCAGGTGTAAGGAATCATGCCCATCCCCTGTCCCCCCACCCCAAGCAGGGTAAGGAGATTTGGGCCCGGGTCTGCCCCCCCAAATTTTAGGTGTAAGGAACTTGCCCTTGCCTGTCCCCCCAAACCCCAGCAGGGGGAAAGGGGAGACTTCCCCATGTATTGAAAACCCAGGAGCCCCAAATGGCCTGTTATCCGGGGTGTAAAGGGAAAGCAAAAAAAACACAGCAGAAAAGTTTGACTTTTTTTTAATCCTTCCCCAAATTTTAGAACAGAGTTTTGTAAAAACTTATAAACTTTTCACAGTGATAGGTATTAGTGGCCTCCCATTTAAAAAAGGGCCCAGAATAAAAACCACTAGAGAGCAGCCCCGTGTTTTCAAACAGCCTAAAATGAAAAATACAAGGGCAGGACGGAGAGTGGAAACCCCACATAACCTTTTTGCGATTGCCAAAAACCATCTTCTTTTGGCTGGAAACCCGGGGTATTTAGTTGAACACGGGGCCCCCATCGTCAACCCCCTCAGCCCCTGGTTCGATTTTTGGGGGAGATAGCCTGTAAATGAGTGGGACAGGCCAAAATAAAGGTTACCTACTTTTTTCCCATCCACCTTTGCCTTAAACCCATTCAAGCAGGTGTGAGGAGACTTCCCCATCCCTGTCCCCCACTCCAGCAGGTTTTGGGGGGACTTGCCCATCCCTGTCCCCCACTCCAGCAGGTTGTAAGGAGATTTTCCCCAAGCCTGTCACCCACTCCAGCGAATAAGGAGCCCTTCCCCCTTGCCTTAAACCCCCCCAGCAGGTGTGAGGAGATTTTTGGCCCATCCCGGGTAACCATCTCCAGGGGGGTTTTGTAAGAAACTTGCCCTTTGCCTGCCCACCACTCCAGAAAGGTGTAAGGAGATTTTGCCCTTGCCGTCACTCCCCTCCGCAGGTTGTGGGAGACTTGCCCAGGGCCTGTCACCCACCCAGCAGGGGGAAAAGGGATTTGCCAGGGCCTGTCACCCCCCCCAAAGGGGGTTTAGGGGGGACTTGCCCATCCCTGTAACCCAAATTTTCCAGCAGGTTTTAAGGGTGTCTTCCCAAAAGGATCCCCCCCTCTGGGGTTATTACCCGGGCTACTGTTCACCTTCGATGTATTTTCGTTCTAAGAAAAAAGAGACGAAAAGTAACCAAAGTTCCGGGAAAGTGGCGTAAGTAAATTTGTGTTGTAGAAGAAAGTGGGGGTAAGTCAGTAGGGTTGTGGGAGAAAGTGGCCCCAAGGGGTAAACTTCATTTCACCCCAACACAGCTAAAACCAGCAGTAAAAGAGTTTACATGAAGAGACTTAAACATTCCAAAACCCTAAAATTCTTTAATTTCCAGGTTTATTTTTAAAACCCACTCTTTAAATACATTAAAACCCAAATTTTAAACAGTACAGAAAAAAACCTTCCCCAATGAGTAACTTGAAACTTTTAATAAAACGACCCCGGGGAGACTCGTGGGAAAAAACAGTGATTAGAGTGAGGAAAATTTGTTGCAAAGTGCCCATCTTCCCGGGCTATTAGTTTGTTATTGTGGGGGAAAAACTGCAAGCTGTTTGTTCATGGGAAAAGCTGTCTACCCGGGTTCCCTTTAACCATCCTAAATTTCATATGCCATCCTGCAATAAAGTCTGCCCATCCTATAAGCTGTCAACTATTCCGGGAAGGCTGTCCCCCCCACCCACAGGCTATCTAACATCCCCCAGGGTTTTTTCTAGAAACCCAGCAGACTATCGCCCTTCCTGCGGGCCCTGCCTACAATCCGGGCGGGTTTGGTCTAAAATTTCCGGGAAAGGCTGTCTATGCCCTAACACCCTATCACCCTGCAGACGTCCCCTATCCGGGGGCTATCTCCCAACCCCGCAGGCTGACTAAAAACCTGCAGGCTGTGGGGCCACCCAAAGGGGCGTCGATCATCCTTGGGCTGCCCTACCATTCGCAGGCTATCATTTTTTGGGGTTTTGTTTTTCCCGCCCCAAACGGGCTTTCACCCTGAATACTGTCAAACCAAACCGGGAGGCTATCATCCGCAGGCTGCCAAACCGCCCAAACGGGCTACCCTCATCCTGCAGCTGTCCCTACCTGCTGGCAATTTTCCCAAACCTGCAGGCTGAACAAACCAAAATGCGGCTGTTTGCCTTTTCCAACAGGGGTGGGATCACCCTTTCAGGCTGCCCCAAACCATTCTGCAGGCTTTCATTTGCGGCTGTCTACCGTCCAACAGGTATCAAATCCTGTATACTGTCTACCATCCGCGGGTTTATAAACCTGCAGGCTGTTACCCTCCAAATTTTTAACCCTATCATCCTGAGCTGTCTATCATCCTGCGGGGTATCTATTTTCCCGGGGCGGTGTCTGCCATCCTGAAGGAAAATCCGAAGACTGTCTACCGCCCCAACGGGCTATCTATAATCCTGAAAGGTTTGCCTTCAATCCGGGCAGGCTACTATTACCCTTTAGGCTGTCTACCATCCTGCGGGGCTATCTTTCCTGTAGGCTGTCAAACCGTCCAACAGCCTGCTGTCCCCGCCCCAACAGCCTGCTGTCTCCCAAAAGCAGGCTATAATCTTTCCAGCGGGTTTGGTCAAACCATCCTGCAGGTTTAACTTCTGCAGGCTGTCTGCTGTCCAACAGGGCAAATCTTTCCCTGCAGGTGTCAAACCATCCTGCACGCTATCACCCTGCAGGCTGTTCCCATCCCTGCAGAATATCTATCACCCGGGCAGGCCGTCTACCTTCCAACGGCATCATCCTGCAGGTTTGCCTCCTTTGTGCAGGCTACACCCTGGGGCTGTCTACCATCCTGCGGGCCTATAAACCTTACAGGATGTCTCCTTTCCAAAGGGCTATTCTTTCCTGAAGGCCCTGTCTACCACCCTGCGGGGTTTTTCTATCAGGGCAGGCCTTTTTTTCCATCCTGCAGGCTATCATCCTCCCGGGGCTGTCTACCGCCCCAACAGGTTTTTCATGCTGCGGCCTTTTACCATCCTGCGGGGCTATCTATCACCTGCAGGCTGTCTACCACCCCTGCGGGCTATCTATCATCCTGCAGGCTGTTTCCATCCTGCGGGCTTTTCCCCTGGGGCTGTCTCCCGCCCAACAGGCTATCACCCTTTGCAGGCAGTCTACCACCTGCGGGGTATCCCCCTGAAAGGCTGTTTCCCCGTCCAACGGGTTTTTTAATCCTGAGGTGTCTACCATCCTGCAGGCTATCTATAAATCCTGCAGGCTGTCTACCACCCTGAAAGGCCTATCTACATCCGCGGTGTCTACCACCCCCCCCGGCTTTACACTTCTTCAAACAGAAACAAGCTTCGTTTAAATTGAAAAAATTTATTGATTTTTTTCTCCGTCAAATTTTTGCTGTCTAGTACCTGTTTCCCTGAAACCCCGTCAACCTGTTCTGACCTCTTTAAACCTGTTTTCTGTACCCCAAAAACCCTGTTCTGTACCTCTTTCAACCTGTTTCTTTTTCCCTCGTCAACCTGCTTCTTTTCCCCCCTTTCAAACCTTCTGTACCTCGTCAACCTGCTTCTGTACCTCGTAAAAACCTGTTTTCTGTACCTCGTAAAACCTGCTTCTGTACCTCGTCAACCTGTTCTGTACCTCTTTCAACCGCTTCTGTCCCTTCGTAAACCTGTTCTGTACCCCGTCAACCTGCTTCTGTCCCCCCGGTCAAACCTGCTTCTGTACCCCCGCAACCTGTTTTCCTTCCCTCGTCAACCGGTTTCCCTGTACCCCCCCAACCCGCTTCTGTACCTCGTAAAACCTGTTCTTACCCGTCAACCTGCTTCTTTTACCTCGTAAAACCTGCTTCTGTACCTCTTTAACCCTGCTCTTTTACCTGTAAACCCTTTGCTTCTGTACCCCGTCAACCTGCTTCTGTACCTCGTCCCCTGCTTCTGAAACCTCGTAAACCCTGCTTCTGTACCTCGTAAACCGGCTTCTGTACTCGTAAACCCTGCTTCTGTACCTCGTAAACCCTGCTTCTGTCCCCCGTCAACCTGCTTCTGTACCTCGTCAACCTCCCTTTTTTCCCCCCGTCAACCGCTTCTGTACCTCGTCAACCTGCTTTTTGTACCCCTTTAAACCCTGCTTCTTTTACCTGGGTAAACCCTCTTCTGTACCCCCCCAACCTGCTTTTGTACCTCAAAAAACCTCTTCTGTACCCCGTCAACCTGCTTCGTCCCTTTTAAACCCTGCTTCTGAAACCCCGTAAACCCTGCTTCTGTACCCCGTAAACCCTGCTTTGTACCCCGTCAACCTGCTTTGTACCTCTTTCCCCCCTTTTTTCTCCCCCCCCGTAAACCCTCTTCTGAAACCCGTCAACCTGTTTTCTGTACCCCGTCAACCTGCTTCTGTACCTCGTCAACCTTTTTCCCTGTACCCCTAAAACCTTTGCTTTGTCCCGGGGGGGGGGGGGGCTAACCTCCCTTCGAAACCCCGTAAACCCTGTTTCTGTACCCGTCAACCTGCTTCTGCCCCCCGTAAAACCTGCTTCTTTTACCTCGTCAACCGGGTTTTCTTACCCCGTAAAACCTGCTTCTGTACCTCGTCAACCTGTTCCCGGTACCCCGTAAACCTGCTTCTGTTCCTCTTTCAACCTGCTTCTTTACCCCGCAAGGGGGTTTTCTGTCCCCCGGTTAAACCCTGTTCTGTACCCCGTAAAAACCTGCTTCTGTCCCCCGCCCAAGCGCTTCTGTACCCAGTCAACCTGTTTTCTGTCCCCCGAAAACCCTGTTTTCTGTCCCCCGTCAACCTGCTTTTTTCCCCGGGTCAACCTGCTTCTGGACCCCGTAAAACCTTTTTTCTGTACCCCGTAAAAACCTTTCTTTTCCCCCTTAAAAACCTGTTTCTGTACCCCGCAACCTGCTTCTTTACCCCGTCAACCTGCTTTTTGGTCCCCCGTAAACCTTTCCTTCTGTACCCCTTTCAACTTGACACTACTTGAGGGGGGTTGAGAATATTCTTCTAAGTTCCTTCTCGATAATATTCCAAGTTTTAGAATGTTTTTTTGAATACACGGAAAATATTCTTTTTTTTTTTTTCAAACTTAATTTCAAAGGGGTTTTTTGGGCAACTCACTTGTTACAGTTGTTGGGTTTAACTTGTTTAAATTTTTGGATAATTGTTACAATTTTTTATGACAAATGTTTTCAGTTGTTGGAACTTGTTAAAATTGTTGGTTTAAACATGTTTCGTTGTTTGGAGCAACTGTTCCCGTTTTGGAACAACTTTTTTACAGTTGTTGGAAAACCCTTTTTAAAGTTTTTTTTGAAAACAAAAATTTTGGGTTTAGTTTTTTGGATCACTTGTTACGTTGATGGAAAAATTGTTAACAGTTGTTTTAAAAAAATGTTATAGTTGTTGGATAAGCTTTTAAATTTGATGGAACAAAATTTTTTACAGTTGTTGGAACAACTTGTTATAGTTGTTGGGTCAACTTTTTACCGTTGATGGAACAAAATTTTTACAGTTGGGTTTGGAAAAAAATTGTTTTCAGTTGTTGGAACAAAAAAGTTACAGTTGTTGGTTTTAAATTTTTTACAGTTGTTGGAACAACTTGTTACAGTTTTTTGGAACAACTTGTTAAAAGTTTTTGAATCAACTTTTTACAGTTGTTTGGTTCAACCCTTTCTTGTTTTAGTTGTTTTAAAAAACTTTTTACAGTTTTTTGAAACAACTTGTTACATTGTTGGATCAAGTTTCTTGAAAACAAGGGTTTTTGGAGCAGCTTTCTTGTTACATTTGTTGAAAAACTTCCCCTTTGACATTGTCCCAAAAAACTTGTTTTCCCGTTTGAACAACGTGGTTTTAAAATTCTTGGAAAAATTTTTTAAAATTGTTTAAAACTTGTTAAATGTTTTTTGGAACAACTTTTTACAGTTTTTTGGAACAATTTGTTACACTTGAAAACCCCCTCACTTTTTCAGTTGTTGGAACAACTTACTTTTTACAGTTTGAACAACATGTTACAGTTGTTGGAAAAACTTATTACAGTTGGTTTAAACAAAAAGTTACAATTTTGGGAAAAAATTGTTACAGTTTTTGGAAAAATTTGTTACAGTTGGAACAATTTGTTAAAGTTGGAAAAAATTGTTTTCAGTAAATTGGAACAAAATTGTTACAGTTGTTGAAACAATTCACCCTTTTTTACAGTTGGGTTTTGAATAAAAATTGTTTCAGTTATTGGAAAAAACTTATTACAGTGGGTTGGGAAAAAATTGTTTCAGTTGGGTTTGGGAAAAAACTTTTTTAAGTTCTTGAAAACACCCCCACTTTTATAGTTGTTGGGGAAAAACTTACTTGTTACATTTTTTTGAACAACTTGTTAAAAGACGGAACAACTTTTTACAGTTTGTTGGAACAAATTGTTACAATTTTTGGGAAAAAAATTTAAAAAATTTTTCAGTTGTTGGAAAAAAACATGGTTTTCGTAGTTGGGGAAAAACCCTTTTTACAATTGTTGGAATAACTTGTTAAAAGTTGTTTTGGGAAAAACTTGTTTTCAGTTGTTTTGGGAAAAACTTGTTACAGTTGTTGGAACAACTTTTTACAGTTGTTGGAAAAAACTTGTTTTTAAAATTGCTGGATCAACTTGCTACAGTTGTTTAAACAACTTTTACAGTTTTTTGGGTCAATTTGTTTTCAGTTGTTGGGAAAAACCCTTTTTTGGGTACAGGGGTTTGGAACAAACTTATTTGCTACATTGTTGGAAAAAACTTGTTTCAGCTGGTTTACCTCACTTTTTTAAAAAAATTGTTGGAACAACTTGTTACAGCTGGATCAAATACGGGACAGGGGGGGGGGGGGAACAAACCCTTTTTTAAGTGGATCAATTTACTTGTTAAAATTTTGGAACCCAAATTGTTTTCAGTTTTTTGGAAAAAAATTGTTTTTCAGTTGTTAGAAAAAAACTTTTTTTTTGTTGCTGGAACAACTTGTTTTCAGTTGGGTTTAAAAAAATTGTTACGTTGTTTTTAAAAAAACTTTTTACAGTTGTTTTGGGTCAAACTTTTACAGTTGTTGGGAAAAAACTTGGTTTTCAGTTGTTGTAAACAACCTGTTACAGTTGTTGGAACAACTTTTTTACACCGGATTTACTCACTTTTTTGCAGGGTTTTTTGGATTTAAAAAGTTACGTTTTTTTAAACAAATTGTTACAGTTGTTGGGTCAAATTGTTTTCATTTGCTGAAAAAACTTGTTACAGTTTTTTTGGGAAAAATTGTTACAGTTTTGGAACAACTTGTTTCAGTTGTTGGAACAACTTGTTACAGTTTTTTTGGGAAAAAATTTTTTTTACAGTTTTTTGGAAAAAACTCATTGGGTTTTTGTTTTTGGAACAACAAATGCAGTCCCAAATTGGGAATATTATTTTTCCCCCAAAAACCCGAAAAATATTTTTTTTCCTTTTCAAATTTTATTGTTTTAATTTTTTTTAGCAGTTTTTAAAGCTTTTGTTTCTTTTTTAAAAAATTTTTCTGTTAATTTTTATAGGGTTTAAAAAACTGGGGTTTTTTTACATTTTTTAGTTTTTTACGATTTATTTAATTTTCTGTTTACAGACATTCATTTATTCCCGTTGTTATGTTCCCCCCTTGTTTTCAGTCCCCAAAAAAAAATTTTGGGAAACCCAAATTTAAGTGGCTAAGGAGCCTCCTTTTAAATATTCAAAAATTTGGCGGAAAAAAACTGCCAAACTATTCATGAATGCTATCATGCCTTTGATTAAGGAAAACCCTACGTCATACCCCTCTTAGAGTATATCCAAATCGCTTTATAACGCTTATAACCAAAAATTTTTTATTATAAAACGGGAAAATCAGCCCTTGAAATTAATTTTAAAATACAAGTGTCTTGCACTGGGGAAACGCCTCCTCGCTGTATATAGCTTTTTCGAGTGCAATTACGAGGGGCTGGGGTTGCCTCCCAGTGCTCCTTCAAAAATTTGTTACGCCATAAACTAAGTGAAAATTTTTCCCAAATGCAACTGTCCTTTTTTCTTCCTAACATTTATTGGGCCCAGTACTGAGGGAGAGTCATTGGACCAGTTTCTGAGGCCCAAAACATTGCATCCTGTACTGAGGCAGAATCATTTTCCCCAACAAAGGGAAACAGAATCTTTTCCCCCAGTACTGAGACAGAAACACTGCAGAAAAACGGGAGCTTCATTGCGGTGGTTTTCTCCCAGAGCATTGGAAACACACCTATAACACCCCCTGACTATTTCCCCGCTACACTTGTGTCCTTTAAAACCCAAACTATTGGGGGAATTTCCCTCACCCGCCCATTATTATCTTTTTCTAAAAATATTCTGTACCCGGCTGTGAGTTCTCACGTGGGATATATTTCCCAAAAGTTTCCCAATGAATAAAAAAAATTTCCGATATCCCAAAAAACAATGACTAGAAAAATAACAACTTTCGGGCTGGAAAAAATTTTACAACTAAAATTGCCCAAAACTGGGGGGAAAAATTTAAAACAACCGCAATACAGGGGACTGGAACAATTTAAAAAATAACCTACAAAAAGGGGACTGGAACAATTTTCAACTTAAAATTACAAAAAAAGTGATGGGGGTTAAATTTTCAAAATAAAACCCACAAAAGAGTTTACTGGAATAATTTTTCAACTAATCTACAAAACGTGATGGGAAAAATTTTTAAAATAAATCTACAATTTAAAATGACTGGAACAGTTCAAAACCTAAAACCCACCCCAAAACAGTGAGTGAAATAATTTAACTAACCAAAAAAAACAATTAATTGGGACAATTCATAGCTAAAAATACAATACAGTGACTGTAACCCCATCACAAACATTATTATTTCAATGAAAAAAAATCACAACGACCCACAAAAAAAAAACGCTTTTTAAAATATTCACAAAATTTCTGACAATACTAGCGGTATGCCAAAAATTTTTAGTAACGGGGCAGGGATTTGGGGGTAAAAAGGGGCCGGGAAACTATGGGGCTCCCGGGGCTAGTATCGTTGGGTATCGGCTAATTTTAAAACGGGATCGGGGATTTGAAGTAAAAAATTAAAATTTTAAATTCGAAAAAAAGTTTTGGCATTGTCCCTTCTTAGACTTTTCAATGTAAAAACCTTTTTCTTCAATTGTAGAATTCAAGATTGGAAAAAATTCAAACTATCCTTTTGTTCTTCCCCGAACTACCCGGTTTTTAAAAAAGACCTCTGCACAAATACCCATGTTTTTTAAGGTTTTCTAAAGATAATACTTCCCCCAATGATGAAAAACAATTTAGGGGGCGTTTCTAGACACGTAAATTTGGGGAATATAGAACGAAAGAGCATATTTTGTATAAGTTGTTAGAAGAACGGGCTGATTGTCAGAAACCCTTATTTTGTGATGTCAGCTGAAAAAATTAAAAAGCAAATAACTGCAGGAAAAAATGTTAATAAAAATAAAGAGTTTTCTTTGTTTCTAAAATGTACAAAGTGTCATACAGGTTTAGCTGACATCATTTACAACTACTATAAAGAAAGCCACTTGTTATGCTGAGGATTTCCGAAAAAATTAGGTCATTTTTTTTCCCAGGATGGGGGACCCCCACCAGTCGACTAAAAACCCCGGTTCCCAAAATTTTTAAATGATGGAGAACATAAAAAAAACCCGTGAAAAGGTTTAAAACGCCCAAAGTTTCCCACCCCTCCCCTGGGAAACGAACCCCGGGCCCTCGCCGTGTGAAAACGAGAAACTAGATCCACCGGCCAGTGGTTAGTGGGAAAAAAAATTAAAAAAAAGTAAAGTAACTAGGAAACACAAAAAAAGGAAAAATTAAAAAAAAGGTAGGGTTTGAAAGTAGACAAATTAAAGAGGGGAAAGCCAAAGGGGGGAAAAGAAAATTTTTTGAATACGAGATGGAATTTTTTATTAGAGAAGGGCCGATGGGGGGTGGGGAAAACAAAAGAAAATTTTTTTACAAAAAAATGACAGTACGGGAAAAGGGGAATTAAAGTTTTTTTTTTACATTGTAAAAGTGACTTGAAAAAAAAGCCAAAATTTAAAAAACATTGACTGTTGTATTTGTTTATAACTGCTAATCAGGTGTTTTATTGTGGTTTTACTGGAAGGCAGAGTGTATGAAGAGAAGAAGAAGGAAATAAACGAGATATGAGGGGTGCCAAAGTAGGACCAGTGAGAGAGAGAGAGAGGGAGAGAGAAAGAGAGAGAAATAGACAGACAGAGAGACAGACAGACAGTGAGAGTGAAAGAGAGACAAAGAGAGAGAGAGAGAGAGAGAGATGAGGAGAGTGAGAGAGGAGAGGAGAGAGAGGAGGGAGGGTGAAGACATGTCCAGTGTGCTCCACAAACTTTCTTAATATTACTTAAATACGAGGGTTGGTGAGGATAAAAACTGTTCAGTGACGTAGTACTACCTACAACACATTAGTACAAGTAAGCCAACTCTTCCACTGAAGTGAATATAAGCAATATCAATGATATTTAAGTGTGGTATGGTGAACGATATGGTGTGAGTGAGGGGACAGCGGCAGGCCTAGGAGTGACGTCATTATTGCCTTCAGTGAGCAAGTAAGTAAGTAAGTTTATTCAGGTATACACAAATACAGTTACAGAGAATTATCATACATAGCAGCATGTGTGTAGAGAACCTAGGATAACCCAAAAAAGTCAGACAGAGTGACTTATTTCCATTATATGTGTTTTGTGCTATGTACTAGCATCTGGTGCTTTATAACAACGTGACTGGTACAATGAAACACAGTGATTTTGTGTAGACATCTTCCTTTAGTGGAAAAGTGGATAGCATAAACAGTGTTTATTAAGTGATAGTGAGAAGGCAACACTTCCAGCTTGCCGGCCACTGCCTGCCCTCACTACCCACCCCGCTATAAACACCCCACCCACGATACCCCACCCCACCCACGATACCACCACCCACCCTCTCTCTTCTGTGAACTTCATTGCAAACCTACAAGCCTCCTCTGGGATGACTTCACATCGCAAAATAGCAAGAATATCTACGCTATCTGGCTATTGTCCCAGTAGTTACTACAGTGTTTGTGGGTATACCACAAGTGACAAAATTCTTCTTAGATATAAGGAGCATACTTGTTCCAACTACTGTCCCACAGATTGCATTCCACAAGAAGAATTTTGTTGCAGCCAGGTCGAGAATTTCAGAAAATTGAAGGATATCCATAATCCTGTGGTATATGTGGATACAAGCCTGGAGCTACAGGAGGGGAGAAGCCCCAAAGGT
>NW_026499953.1:0-17141 GCF_026875155.1 Cherax quadricarinatus | reverse complement strand
GTAAAGGGTTATGGTGTGGGTTGATGTATGGGTGACTGGGTTATGGTGTAGGCTGAGGAAGAGGTAACTCGAGTTATGGTGGGAGTTGACGTAGAAGTGACTAGGGTTACGGTGTGGGTTGATGTATGGGTGACTGAGGTTATTGTGTGGGCTGAGGAAGAGGTGACTGGGATTATGGTGTGGGTTGAGGTAGAGAGTGACTATGCTTATGGTGTGGGTTGAGGTAGAGATGACTGGGGATATTGTGTGGGTTGATGTATAGGAGACTGTCGTTATGGTGTGGGTTGAGGGAGAGGTGACTGGGGTTATGGTGTGGGTTGAGGTAGAGATGACTGGGGTTATGATGTGGTTTGAGGAAGAGGTGACTGGGGATATAGTGTTGGTTGATGCAGAGGTGACTGGGTTATGGTGTTGGCTGATGTAATGGTGACTGGGGTTATGGTGTGGGTTGAGATAAAGGTGACTGGGGTTATGATGTTGGTTGATGTAGAGGTGACTGGGGTTATGGTGTGGGTTGATATAGAGGTGACTTGGGTTATAGTGTGGGTTAAGGTAGAGATGACTCGAATTATGGTGTGGTTTGACATAGAGGTGACTGGGGTTATGGTGCGGGTTGAGATAGAGATGACTGGGGTTATTGTGTGGGTAGAGGTAGAGGTAACAGGGGTTATGGTTTAGCTTGATGCAAAGATGACTGGGGTTACGTAGTGGATTAAGGTAGAGGAGACTGGGGTATGGTGTGGGTTGATTAGAGGTGAATCGGGTTATAGTGAGGGACGAGGTAGAGGTGACTGAGGATATGGTGTGTGTTCTGAAGAGGTCACTAGGGTTATTGTGTGTGATGAGGTAGATATGATTGGGGTTATGGTGTGCGTTGAGGTAGAAGTTACTGGGGTTATGGTGTACATTGAGGTAAAGGTGACTTGAGTTATGGTGTGGGTTGATTTAGAGGTGACTGGGGTTATGGTGTGGGTTGAGGTAGAGCTGACTGGGGTTATGGTGTGGTTGAGGTAGAGATGACTGGGGTTATGAGTGGGTTGAGGTAGAGATGACTGGGGTTATGGAGTGGGTTGAGGTAGAGGTGGCTGAGGTTAGGTGTGCATTGAGGTAAAGGTGACTTGAGTTATGGTGTGAGTTGATTTAGAGGTGTCTGGGTTAGAGTTGGTGCTGAGGTAGAGATGACTGGGTTTATGGTGTGGGTTGAGGCAGACCTCACTGGGGTTATGGTGTGTTCATTGAAGTAAAGGTGACTTGAGATATGGTGTGGGTTGATTTAGAGGTGACTGGGGTTATGGGGTGGGTTGAGGTAGAGCTGACTAGGGTTGTGGTGTGGGTTCATGTAGAGGTGACTGGGGTTATGGTGTGAGTTCAGGTAGAGATGACTAGAGTTATGGTGTGGGTTGAGGTAGAGGTGACTGGGGTTAAGGTGTATGTTTAGGTGGAAATGACTTGAGTTATAGTGTGAGCTGATATAGAGGTTACTGGGGTTATCATGTGGGTTAAGGGAGAGATGACTGGGGTTATGGTGTAGGTTGACATATAGGTGGTTAAGGTTATGGTGTGGGCTGAGGTAGAGGTGACTAGGGTTATGCTGTTGGTTGATGAAGATGTGACTGGGGTTATGGTGTTGGTTGATGTATGGGTGATTGGGGTTATGGTGTAGATTGATGTATATGTGACTGGGGTTATGGTGTGGGTTGAGGTAGATCTGACTGGGTTATGGTCTCGGTTGAGGTAGGGGTGACTGCGGTTATAGAGTGGGATTATGTAGAGGTGACTGCGGTTATGGTGTGGGTTGAGATAAAGGTGAGTGGGTGATGTGTGGGTTGAGGTAGAGATGAACTGGGTTATAGTATGGTTTAGGCAGAGGTGACTGGGGTTATAGTGTGGGTTGAGGTAGAGCTGACTGGTGTCATGGTGTGGGTTGAGGTAGAGGTGACTGGGGTTATGGTGTGGATTGGTGAAGGGGAGACTGGGGTTATGGTGTGGGTTTAGGTAGAGATGACTGGGGTTATGGTGTGGGTTGAGACAGAGGTGACTGGGGTTATGGCATGGTTGATATAGAGGTGACATGGGTTGTGGTGTCGGATGAGGTAGAGAAGACTGGGGTTATGGTGTGGGTTGAGGTAGAGGTGACTCGGGTTATATTGTCGGCTGACGTAGAGTTGACTAGGGTTATGGTGTGGGCTCAGACAGAGGTGACTGGGATGATTTTCTTGGTTGAGGTAGAGGTGGCTCGGGTTATTGTGTGGGATGATTTTCTTGGTTGAGTTAGAGGTGGCTGGGGTTATGGTGTGGGTTGATGTTGAGGTGACTCTGGTTACGGTTTGGGTTGAGGTAGAGGTGACTGCATTTATTGTGTGGGTTGAGGTAGAGGTGACTGCAGCTATGGTGTGGGTTGAGATAAAGGTGACTAGTGTTATGGTGTGGGTTGATGTATAGATGAATGGGGTTATGGTGCGGGTTAGGTAGAGACGACTAGGGTTACGGTATGGGTTGAGGTAGAGATGACTCGGGTTATGGTGTGGTTTGATATAGAGGTGACTGGAGTTATGGTGTGCGTAAGGTTAGAGGTGACTGGGGTTATGTTGTGGGTTGAGTAGAGATGACTGGGGTTATGGTGTGGTTTAAGGTAGAGGTGATGGGGTTATGGTGTGGGTTGATGTTGAGGTGAATCGGGTTATAATGAGGGTTGAGGTAGAGATGACTAGGGTTATGGTGTGGTTTGATGGAGAGGTGACTAGGGTTATTGTGTGGGTTGAGGTAGAGGTAACAGGGTTAGGTATAGGTTGAGGTAAAGGTGTCTGGGGTTATGGTGTGGGATGAGATAGAGCTGACAGGGGTTATTGTGTTAGTTTATGTAAAGGTGACTGGGGGTAATGGTGTTTGTTAATGTAGAGGTGACTGGGGTTATGGTGTGGATTAATGTAAAACGTGAATAGGTTATGGAGAGGGTTGATGTGGAGGTGATTGGGGTTATGGTGTAGGTTGAGGTAGAGATGACTGGGGTTATGATGTGGGTTGAGGTAGAGAGGGCTGGTGTTATGGTGTGGGTAGATGTAGGGGTGACTGGGGTTATGGTATAGGTAGACGTAGAGTTGACTGGAGTTATGGTGTGGTTTGAAATTGAGATGGACTTGGGTTATGGTGTGGGTTGAGATAGAGGTGACTGGGGTTATAATGAGGGTTGAGGTAGAGATGACGGGGGTTATGGTGTGGGTTGAGGGGGAGTTTTTTGGGGTTAAAGTTGGGTTTTGAGGGGTAATGGGGTTTGGGGGGGTTTGGTAGAGGTGACGGGTTTGGTTTGGTTGATTTAAAGAGTGACTGGGTTTTGGGTGGGTTGAGGTAAAGTGAGGGGGGGTTATGGTGTTTTGAGGTGGGGGGACTGGGGTTATGGTGGGGGGGGGTAGGGGGGTGATTTTGGGTTTATGGTTGGGGGTTTGGGGGGTAAAAGGTACGGGGTTTTATTGGGGTCAGAGGGGTGACTGGGGTTATTGTTTTTTGAGGTAGAGATGACTTGTTATGGTGTGGGTTTTGTAAAAGTGAAGGTTTTTTTGTGGGTTGAGTAGAGTTTTACGGGGTTAGGGTGGGGTTAAAATTAAGATGACTGGGGTTTGGGTTTTGGGGTTTTGGGTAGAGGGCTGGGTTTTATGGTGTTTTTTGATGTGATTGAGGGGTTAGGTTTTGGCGAGTAGGGGACCGGTTAGTGTGGTTGAGTAAGGGGACTTATTTTTTGGTTGGGTTAAGAGGTGACTGGGGGTTAGGGTGGGGGTTTTTTAAAGTGACTGGGTTTTTTTTGGGTTGGTAGTTGTGGGGTTTTTTGGGTTGTTGATTAAAGGTGAGGGGGTTTTTGTTTTTTTGTAAAGGGTGACGGGGTTATTTGGGGGTTTTGGGTAGAGTGGTTGGGTTGGGCAGAGGTGATTTGGGTTATGGTTGTGTTGGGGTGAGGAAAAAGGGTTATTTGGGGGAGGAAGAGTGACTTTTTTGTGGTTGAGGTAGAGTGGGGGGTTATGGTGTGGGTTGATGGAGATGAGTAGGGTTATCTTGTAGGTTGGGTAGGAAATGACTGGGGTTATGTGTGGTTAGGAGGTGACGGGGGTTAGGGTGTTGGATGAGGAGAGTGACTGGGGAAATGGTGGGGTTGAGGTTGAAAGGGTGGGATTTGGTTGGGTAGATGTAGAGAGACCTGAGTTATGATGTGGGTTGAGATAGAAATGACGGGGTTTTATGTGGGTTGGGAAACGTGACGGGGGTTATGGTGAGGTTGGACAAGATAACTGTGGTTAGGTGTGGGTTGAGTTAAATGGAGGGGGGTTTAAAAGGTGGGTTGATTGGGGGACGGGGTTTATTGCGTGGTTTTGAGGTAGAGGGCCTGGGGTTTTTTGTGGGTTGTATAGAGGTGACGGGGGTTATGTGGGGGTTGATGTAGATTGACTAGGGTTATTGTGTTGGCGTTTGTTGCAACCCCTAAATGGGTTACAATGTTTTATTAGTATATATGAAATGTATATTTTTTTTATAAAAATTTTTATTGCTATTTTTGCGATAATAGTAAATCGTAAATGTTGTTTTATTTTATTATTGATGTTATATTGTTATTTAGCTTTGTTGTAGGATGTTAAAAAAAGTGCTCAGTTGTTTTGTTGTAAACTACTGTTTATCCTTGTCGCTTTTATCCCCGGCTTCTGGTCCCTTGTCCACGTAGCTATCACGGATCGAGGGGGGGGGGTCCTCACCTCTCGTAAAGAAGAGTCGTTGCTGGGATTTCGTTTGCGGGTTTGGACGTTTGTCTGTTCATTATTCTTGTTAGTTTGTAGAACTTTGTTCACAAAAACTTTGTAAAGATTAGTGATTTTCGACGTTGTACTGAGGTTGTGTGTCGCTTAGACACTTGAACATTGGGTCCTTGCATAGCTTCGACCAATTTTGTACTGGTTCCTGTGATTGTCCAGTCAATTTTTTCCCAGGGAAACGTGTTCGTTTAGGGGTTTATGTAATTTTTGGGGGATCTGCGAGGTCCCTATTTGTCGTTATTTTATCCCCTTGTTCCTGATTCTGTGTCGCAGTCGTTGATTTTGCTTTGCTATTGGGGCTTGCATTCTTTGTTGTCAGCAGACTGTTGGGGTTGCCAGTCGGTAAAGAAAGTTAATTTTTTTGGGGACTTTGTCGTCATTGTTTAAGTTTTTTGGGAGTTTTGAGACATGCTAACTTTTAAGAGCATTTACAGCATACTACATTTTAAAATATTTGTAATATTTTTAAAATGTTAAATGTACCTGACGGTACAAAAAATTAAAAATGGATTTGTGTTTTCACCCAAAATATTTGAATCGAGAGATTGATTTTTTTTTGATTGTTTAAATTTAAAATTTAATTTGATAATATACCTCTAGACAATTATTACTTAATAAATTTATTAAATTTTAATTTCTCTAGTTAGTACCCTACCATTGTAACCTAAAGCACTATTGAACCATACTGAAAATTCAATGGATTTTGGGAAAAGGATTGATATTTTGAAAACCAGAAAACAGGTGGATGCTAAAAGGGCAGCCTTTTGTTTTCCCTGGAGATCTCTAAGTTTTTAAAATCGGTTTTTTGTAAAAAGGGGGGCCTTTCCCGGGAGGTTTGACCCAAAGGTTTGTTGGAAAGAGTTGTCCTTTTGAATACTATACATCTATGATAAACACTTTGGTATTTTCCAAATCTGAAACTTTGAGTTTAGTCTTGACAAAATACAGGGGATGTATGTCCGACTGGTCTCTTGACCCAAGGAGATGGAAATATGTTTATGAGCTCTAGCTCTAAGAATCCAACACAAAATTTCCCATTAGGATTTGTTTCCATAATCATCTCTCTTTGTACAATTTTTTCGTGATGTATGCCAAAGTGAAAAGTTAATTGATACTCTGATTTTTGTTGATTTAAAAGTACATTAAAACTTCGACGTGTTGGCAAGTAGCCAAATATCTCGGTGTGATTTAAACGGGAAATTACACTGCAGAAACTGTCAGAGCATTATTAAAAGAATATTTTTTCCCCGCTTACGGTGTCTGTTATGATTCAATTCAGAAAGTCTGTGTCACAATTAGGAAAGTATGGCTCTATTTGAGTTGAAAAAGAGAAAAATAAAAGCAGAAGTGACCCTGTGTCTGACCCTAGTGTAGTCATTTCTCGCTCGCCCCTTCCCTTCATGAAATAGTACAGAGTATAGTGTTAGTTGAACAGCCTAATCTTTAAGTGTTTAAACCTGTTCTACATTTAGCCAGTCTAGACTCTCTCGAGGGGGGGACAAAGTGCCCGACCAAAGGGGTCCGTCCAGACCATTTTAATTTCCTACTCCCCCATTACCATGGCCTATTCTGGAACGGGTTTGAGAGTTTTGAACGCTCCTTAGTTGCAGACTGCACAAATGGGAAAAGGGGAGTTTGAACGAAAAAATTTTCAAAAGAAAATTTTGTTTTAAAGACAACAGACTGTATATACAGGAACATTTAATGTGCAAAAAGCTGCATCAAAGGTTCCTAAGTTTTTTGAAAGTACTTGCCCTATTTTGTGTTTTTTGAAAAACCGGTCGTGCTTGAAAGGGGCCAGTAAGCACTGGGCAACATTGCTTCATCTGCATTGACAGGAAGAGCTAAAAACTTGTACGCTGCTTTAATTTGCTAAGAATTAGTTATGCCCTGCAAACAAATATTCAGGCGTATAACTTGTTACCTGTAAGTTTCAAAGGGGCATTTCGTACGTTACAACGAGGACAAGATCAAATTTGTGTGATTTTGTCGTGAGAAAAAATTTGCTTTGAGAGAGGACTAGGTTGAAATTTACAATACGACCCCTTGTTCAGTTGTTATACACAAAGAGTTTAAAAACTGTATCCCTGCTAAAATACAAGAATATCTGATCGTTCATATCCCTCGGATATTTGGAAACTGCAGCTTAGCAGCAATTACAAAATTTCTCACAAATTGTAGTACTAAAACACAAAGAAAAAAGGTAACTAAAAATTGTCCTAGAGTTGGAAACCTAAATCGCTGCTCATTCCCGGCCCTGATGTACCTGTTACTGTAACTTCTCGTCCTTTACCAGGAAAACTCACAATCCTGTTTCTGTCTCTGTGGCTAGACGAAATCTGGTATCGGAAAAAGAAATTTAAAATGTACTTTGTACAGAAAAGGCCTAGAGGATTGTTTAAAAGTTAGAAAGGAACGAAAAAAAGTCGTGCGGTGGGCCCCACTAAGTCTTTTTCCCTTCCGTGCAAAACAAAAACCCTGTTTTCCCTTTACCCTACTTTTTTGAAAATGTTACTCAGGATAGAGGGATGGGGTCAAAAAAGTGTATTGACGAAAAAAAAAAGATTCGTTCAGCGATGAGCCCTTACTTTTGAGGATAAAGTAGGTTTGACGAATCCTTTAAACTGAGATAATTTTTTTAGAGACATGGCAGTTATCTCACGTTTTTAGAGAAGTGTATCCCCAAACTGTGATACCTATTGAAAGTAGATGTTTTGTTAGAAGCCTATGGAGGGGCTGTTAAAAAAGTCCCTCTGCAAAAAATTACATTGAAAAAAGCTTTTATACGGGTTATATTTGTGGGTATTCCAGTGGTGTTTTCCATCAGGCAGTGGACTTTTTGATAGGGAACGATATCCTTCTTGCTGGTATATGTAGGAAACCCATTGTGATTGATAATACCCGTGATATTATCCATTGAAGCTTGAAAAGAAAAACCCTATTTTTTTCCTCTCAGTGTAATTACTGAGCATGTCAAAGATACAAAACCCTCCTTTCTCCCGGTTTTAGTAGTGGATGCAAGATTTGGGGTTGAATATGTTTTTTAGTGACGCTCTCGCCCAGGTCTTAACACGACCCCCCGGTCATCAATAGTAAGACAAACTGCGTTAAAAAATTTTAATCTGATGATTTAATCGGATCGTTTGTTGATCGTCACTGGAAAGACTGAGGACATAGCGTTTGAGAATGAAGCAAGGATCTCGATAATTGTTCTATTATAGTAACGGTGTACTGAGGAGAAATACCTGTAAGTTGTCAGCTGATAGTGTTTCCAACACAGTCAAACATTCCCTAGGGTTTCCCGTTACATTTCGTGAACAAGCCATGGGTTTTGCTACAATAGTCCCCTAGGGGACATTTGGGTGTCAAGAAAACATCGATAAACTGGCAAAACATTTTTTCTTGGCAAAGATGAAGGAAAAAAGGTGATCTGTGGACGTTGCCCGTGTGTCAAGTACAGGAAGCCAGCGACACACCCCCAAGCACCCCTTTATTCCCATCACCGTGCATGGTGAACCATTTTCGTTTATTATTGATTGTGTTGGTCCTTTGCTGAACCAAAATAGGAAACCAAAAACTTATTTACTATTTTGGACGTACAAACGCTTCCGAAGCTTTCCCATGAGAAAAATTAATGCTGTGCTATTTTGAGAGCGCGATGAAATTTTTTCCCAGGTTGGATTACGGGGAGATCAAACAGATCGGGGTTAAATTCATTCTAAAATCTTTTGGGAAGCTTATCCCATAGGGAAAAAAGTCTGTCTTTAACCAGTTATCATCCCCAGTCACAAGGTGCCTAGAGAGATTTCATCAGACACTGAATCCATGATGAGAGTTATTGGAACATTTTTCAGAGCTGGGATATGGTTACCCTTTTTTTCTGTTGCTATGGAGAAAATGGCAAAAAAAAGGGTTTGGATTAGTCCGTTTGAATTATATTTGGACCAAGTGCGTGGTCTCTTGCAGTGTTGGAGTGTGGACAGGGAAAAAAACAAAAACCATCTTGAGTCTTCACCTTCTTAAGGGGCAACATTTTGAAACCCCTAGGAGCTGCTTCGAAAAACCCGCAGCCCCAAATAGATGAAGCAACATTATGCGAGGTGTGCTCTCGTTCTTTTAAAAACAGGAGTTAAAGGTGATGGCTCGGAAATTAGTACCAGGTCATGCTCTACAAGCCAGGATGATGGTCCCCCGGAAGTAGTGAAAAAGCTTTTGCGACGTAAAATTTTTTGGGAGTACGGCCCGGGAAAAAAAAATCTAAACATGAATCCTGTTAACCAGCTTAAAGGATTTCTACGCTAGTCCCCTCCCATCTTTTTCTTCCTAGGACAGGGAAGATAACGTCAGTTTCCTGACATCTCTGAGGTATGAGGGGCTTTAGAAAAATTTTGTGCTTACAGTCACTGGCGATTTTCTTAGTAACCCTTTGGGGTTGTTAAAGTGGGATGTTAAAAAAAAATGATTTGGAAATTTCCCCGAATTGTTTGGGATGTTCCTAAAGTTGTACTTGGGTGTCGACGTTGATGTACAGGGAGCCAAAACCCCTTAAGCAATCACATATGGATGAGTCAACAAAAATAAAGCATTTTAAGAAGAGGTTTATTTTTGTTATTACGGTTATTTAACGCAGGGAAAAATCCATGGGCTCTCCCTGTATTTTGTGCCTAAACCCGACGGTAGTTTTGGTGGCATGATTTCAGGAAAGTGAACCTGTACCCTTGCCTGATGGTTTCCCCTACCCGCATTGACGACCTTATTATCGTGTGTCAGGAGCCAGTTTGTCAGCCCTTTAGATCTCTTCGGGTATTTCAAATCCCGCTTACTGAAGTTCAAGAAAATTGTTTTTGTTCAAGATGGTTGTTTAATTTCCCCGCCCCCTTCGGCTATGTAAAAAGCGGCTTTTTCATTCCGCGTATAAGAACGGTTGCCCCCCAACTTAGAAAGGGTAGAAGCCTACCCTTGACGACTTTGTGGTGTACAGGGCGAGTGGGAACAGGGACTTTAGCGTTCGAGCATTTTTTGGAGGGCGCCTACAAATTCACTGTCAACTTAGCTAAATGTGTTTTAGTCACCAAGATTACTATCTAGGCTTTGTATGGCCAAGGGGGTTGCTCCTTTGAAGCTAAGGTTCGTTGCAATTTTGATTTCCAGTGCCCCCAGGATGGAAAAGGAGTACAGAGATTCCTGGGTTTGGAGGATTTATCGCAGGTTCTGTCCAAAAATTTTTCAGATTGAGCTCCTTCACTGAGTTACTTGTAGCAAAATTCAGTTACCTGGACTAGAGATTGTTCAGATCGTTCAAAAATTTTAAAACGTTTTCTCTCCCCTTTCTCTGTGTTGAAAAAGTTAATTTCAATTTCCCTTCTTTTTACAATAGATGGGTGGCTTGCGTGGGGTTTCTGTGCTGCCCAACAGTCAAATCACTGTATTTCCATCCTATAGTTTCTATTCTTAAGCTTAAACGACACCCGAAAAAATTTTGCCACTATTTAGAAAGAGGTCTAGCTCTTGTGGTGTCATTGGAACATTTTGAGTGTATTTGGGCATTTTTCCCTTTAAAATTAAGTTTTTTTTTGACCCCAAACCATCACCTACATAAACACTATGAAAAGTAAAAATGCTGGCATGAGGTTGGCCCTCGAAACCAACCTTTTTATTGTATAAAAAAACATAAGTGGTCATTTTAAATGTAATTGTGACGCTCTGTTCGTCCTTAATAAATTTTTCAGTTTCATTAAAATTTACGCCAAAAACTTTGTTACTTGCTTGTCAAATTCAGAAAGTAAACTTAATCCTCCGCCCCAATTAACTATTTTACTCATGTTGTCAATTATTATATTTATATATTCACGTAATGTTGTGTGGGAGGAGACAACTGAGTTTTGAGTGAGTAGTGTGGTGGGGTGATGTACTGGTGACGCAACAGTTGCCCCAGCCCCCCTCACTCCAACCCCTTTAAGTTTTCATATCAGATGTCATACGCCTGCATTCCACAACCATAATTAAGAGTGGAAAGCGTCTCCTTACTATGATCGAGCCTAAGTGCCCCCCCTTTTCAGCGCTATCCCGTCTCTACATGATGTTATAAAACGGTATGAGAAATACGATACTGTGTACTGCCCCAGTTAGGGGCATATTCGTGACGGAGCTGTGAAATTGTTTGAAGTGTTGGGACAAGAGAGATCTGATTCTGTTTAATTTTTTATTGATAATAATTTGATTGATAACCAGAATAATGTGAAAGACATTCATGCAATTAGTGCGACCTCTGTCGTGTTGGGGGGGGGGGTTGCAACCCCCGAATGGGTTACAAAGTTTTATGTATATTGTAATGTATTTCCTTTCATATAATTTTTATTTGTTATATTTTCGTAATATAATGTAAATGTATGACTTTATAATTTTTGACTGTTATATTGTTATTTAGCTTTTGTTGTTAGGATGTATATAAAATGTGCTCAGTTTGTTTGTTGTAAACTGTAATTTCCTTGTCGCTCGTTTATGCCGGCTTCTGGCTGCAGTTTTTCCAGTAGCTATCACGTGATCGGGGGGGGGGTGTCCCACTTGTGAAGAAGAGTCGTCTGGGGAGATCGCTTGTGGTTGGCGATTGTCTGTCTCATTATTTTTGTAGTTTTGAGAATTTGTTCCAAAAACATTGTAAAGACTTTGTGATTTTCGACGTTTTACTGGGTTGTGTGTCGCTTAGACACTCTGAAAAATTCAGGTCTTTGCTTAGCTTCTGACCTAATTTTGTAGGTTCCTGGTATTGCACAGTCACGTTTTTCTATGCTGAACGTAGATTCAGATTATGGGGGTATTTTGTAATTTTGTGGAGGATCGCAGATGGTCCCTACTTGTGCGTTTTTTATCTCCTTTTTCCGTTTTTGTGTCGCAGTCGCTTGGGTATTTCATTGCTATTGGGTTAGCATTCTTTTTTGTTCAAGCAGACTGTTGGGTTTCCGTCGGTCAAGAAGTTAATTTATTTGGGACTTTGTCAGACTTGTTTAAGTTTATTTCGGTCTTGAGACATAGTAACTTTAAGAGACTTAACGCATACTCACATTGTACATATTTGTAAATCTTATTTTGTTAATGTACCGACGGGGTTAAGAATTATAAATGTGATATGTGCTTTCAGCACAATAAAATTGAAATCGAGAGATTTATTTTTTTTGATTTCTGTAATTAATTTAAATTTTATAATATACTCTAGACAACTTTTTACTTAATAAATTTTTTAAATTTTAATTTCTTAGTTAGTCTACCCGTTGTAATTCCCAAAGCATATTGAACCTATGAAAAATTTAATGGGTAATGGAAAGGATACTGATACTTGTTAGAAAAAAAAAGTAAAAAGGCTGGATGCTAGAAGGGCAGTCCCTTTTGTATTATGGGATCTCAAGCTTTTAGAATCGCGTTTTTTGTAACATGATGTATGGGTGATGGGGTTATGGTGAAGGTTGATGATAGGTGAATCAGGTTTGGTGTGGGGTTTTTCGGTAGGGGCTGATGGGGGGTTTTGGGGTTGGGTTTAGGTAGAGGTGACTTGGGTTACGTTGGGTTGGTGTAGAGTTGATCGGTTATGTGTGGTTTGAGGGAGAGATAATGGGGTTATGTTGTGGGTTTAGGTAGGGCGTTACTAGTGTTTTGGTGTTGGTGATGTAGATGTGACTGGGGTTATGGTGCGGTGGCATTGGTGACTGGGGTTATAGTGTGGGGTTTAGGTAAAGGGGGACTGAGGTTTGGTGGGGTTGAGGAGAGATAAAATTGGGGTTATGTTGTGGATTGAGGTAGACATGACTAGTGTTATGGTGTTGGTTGATTGTAGATGTGACTGGGGTTATGGTGTCGGCTGATGTATTGGTGACTGGAGTTATGGTGTAGGTTGATGTATAGGTGACTAGGGTTTTGGTGTAGGTTGAGGAAGAGCTGACTGGGATATGGTTGGGTTGGGGAAGAGGTGATGGGGTTATTGTCTGTGTTGATGTATAGGTGAATGGGGTTATGGTGGGGGTTGAGGTTGAGGGACTGGGGTTATGGTGTGGGTTTAAGTAGAATTGACTCGCGTTATGGTGCTGGTTGAGGTAGTGGAACTGGGATTTTGTGTATTTTGATGTATAGGTGACTGGGGTTATTGTTTGGGTTTGAGGTAGAGGTGACTGGGGGGTTATGGTGTGGGTTGAGGTAGACATGAACTGGGTTATTGTGTGGGTTCAAGTAGAGGTGACTGCTGTTAGTGGTGTTAGTTGATGAAGGTGTGATGGTGTTATGGTGTTGGCTGATATGCGGTTGACTGGGGTTATGGTGTTGGTTGATCTATAGGTGACTGGGGTTAGATTTTAAGTTGAGGTAGAGCTGACTGGGGTTGTGGTCGGGGTTGAGGTAGAGGTGACTCGGGTTAGGGTAGGGGTTTTCATGCAGGGGTGACTGGGGTTATGGTGTGGGTTGACGTAGAGATGACTAGATTAATTGTGTGGGCTGAGGTAGAAAGGGCTGGGTTTATGGTGTTGGGTAGATGAAGAGGTGACAGAGTTATGGAGTGGGTTGAGATGGAGATGACTTGGGTTATTATTTTCGGTTGAGGTAAAAGTGACGGGGGTTATGGTGTGGGTTGATGTGGAGGTGACTGGGGTTGTAGCATGTGTTGGGGTAGAGAGGTCTCTGTTGTTGTGTGGGTTTTTTTTAGAGGTGACTGGGGTTATGGTGTTGGCTGATGTATGGGTGAGGGGGTTATTTTGAATGTTGATGTATAGGTGATTGGGGGTTTTTTGTGTGGGTTGAGGTAGAGCTGACGGGGGTTATGGTCTGTGTTGAGGAAAGGGTGACTTGGGTTATGCTGTGGGTGATGTAGAGGAGACTGCAGTTTTGGTGTGGCTTGAGGTAGAAATGACTGAGGTTATGGTGTGGGTTGATTTATAGGTGACTGGAGTTATGGTGTAGGTTGTGGTAGAGATGACTTGGGTTATGGTGTGGTTTGAAATAGAGATGACTACGGCTATGATGTGGGTTGAAGCAGACATGACTAGTGTTATGGAGTTGGTTGATGTAGATGTGACTGGGGTTATGGTGTTGACTGATGTATGGGTAACTGGGTTAATGTGGAGTAGGCTGATATATAGGTGACTAGGGTTTTGGTGTGTGATGAGGAAGAGCTGACTGGGTTATGGTCTGGGTTGAGGTAGAGGTGACTGGGGTTATGGTGCTGGATGAGGCAGAGTGACTGGGGTTATTGAGAGGTATGATGAATAGATGACTGAGGTTATGGTGTGGGTTGAGGTAAGGTAACTGGGGTTATAGTGTTTGTTGATGTAGAGGTGACTGGCATTGTGGTGAAAGCTGATGTATAGGTTACGGGGGTTATGGTGTGGGTTGATGTATAGGTGACTCAGGTTATAGTAGGGGTTGAGGCAGAGGTGACTGGGGTTATGGTGTTGGTTGATGAAGATGTGACTGGGGTTATGGTGTGGGTTGAGACAAAGGTAACTGGGGTTATGATGTAGGCTCATGTAGAGGTAACTGGGGTTATGGTGTGAGTTGATAAATAGGTGACTTGTGTTATCGTCTGCGTTGAGGTAGAGGTGACTGGGGTTATAGTGTGGGTTGAGGTAGAGCTGACTACGGTTATGGGCTAGGTTGAGGTAGAGGTGACTTGGGTTATGGTGTTGGTTGATGGTGTGACTGGAGATATGGTCTTGGCTGATGTATGGGTGACTGGGGTTATGGTGTGGGTTGATGAAGAGGAGACTGGGGTTATAGTGTGGGTTGAAGTAGAGCTGACAGAGGTTATGGTCTAGGTTGAGGTAGATGTGGCTGGGGTTATGGTGTGGGTTGAGGTTGAGGTGACTAAGGTTATGGTCTGTTTTGAGTTTGAGGTGTCTGTGGTTATAATGTGGGTTGAGGTAGAGATTACTGGGGTTATGATTTACGTTGTGGGAGAGGAGATTGGGGTTATGGTGTTGGGTGATGAAGGTGTGACTGGAGTTATGGTGTTGGCCGATGTATGGGAGACTAGGGTTACGGTGTGGGTTGAAGCGTAGGTGACTGGGGTTATGGTGTGGGTTGAGGTAGAGCTGACTGGGACATGGTCTATGTTGAGGTAGAGGTGACTGGTTTTATGGAGTTTGTTGATGTAGAGGTGGCTGGGGTTATGGTGTGGGTTGAGATAAAGGTGACTGGGGTTAAGGTGTGGTTTGAGGTAGAGATGACTGGGGTTATTGTGTGAGTTGAGGTAGAGGTGACTGGGGTTATGGTGTGTGTTGATATAGATGTGACTGGGGTTATGGTGTTGGTTGAGGAAGAGATGTCTGTGGTTGTGTTGCGGGTTGAGGTAGAGGTGACTGAGGTTATGGTGTGGGTTGAGGTAGAGATGGCTTGAGTTATTGTGTGGGTTGAGGTAGACGTGACTGGTGTTATGGTGTGGGTTGACATAGAGGTGACAACGGTTATGGTGTGTGTTGAGGTAGAGGTGATTGGGGTTATGGTGTGGGTTGAGGTAGAGATGATTGGAGTTATGGTGTGTGTTGAGGTAGAGGTGACTGGGGTTAATGTGTGGGTTGATGTAGAGGTGACTCTTGTTATGGTCTGGGTTGAGTTAGTTGTGGCTGAGGTTATGGTGTGAGTTGATGTAGAGGTGACTGGGGTTATGGTGTGGGTTGATATATAAGTGGCTGGAGTTATGGTGTGGGATGAGGTAGAGGTGTCTGGGTTATAGTGTAGGTTGTGTTAGAGGTAACTGGTGTTATGCTATGGGTTGAGGTAGAGGTGACTCGTTATTGTGTGGGTTTAGGTAGAGGTGACTGGGGTTTGGTATGGATTGAGGAAAAGCTGTCTGGGGTTATGGTGTTAATTGATGTACATGTGACCGGGGTTATGGTGTGGTTTGAGGTAGAGGTGACTGGGGTTATTGTATGGGTTAATGTTTAGGTGACTGGGGTTATGGTGTGGGTTGATGTAGAGGTGACTGGGGTTATGGTGTGTGTTGATGTATAGGTAACTTGGGCTACGGTGTGTGCTGAGGTAGATTTGACTGAGGTTATGGTGTGGGTTGAGGTAGACGTGACTGGAGTTATGGTGTGGCTTGATATGGAGGTGACTGGGGTTATGGTGTGGGTTGAGGTGGAAATGACTGTAGTTATGGTGTGGGTTGATGTATAGATGTCTGGGGTTATTGTATGGGTTGCAGAAGAGGTGACTTGGGTTATGGTGTGGGTTGAGGTAGAGATAACTAGAGTTATTGTGTGGGTTGAGGTAGAGGTGACTGGGGTTATGGTGTTAATTGATGAAGAGGTGACTTGGGTTATGGTGAGGGTTGAGATAAAGATGACTGGGGTTATGGTGTGGGTTGATTTAGAGATGACTGCGGTTATTGTGTGGGCTGATATAGAGGTGACTGTGGTTATGGTCTGGGTTGATGTAAAGGTGGCTGGTGTTATGGTGTTGGTTGATGTAGAGTGACTTGGGTTATGGTGTTGGTTGATACATAAGAGACTGGAGTTAAGGTGTGAATGAGGTAGAGGTGACTGGGGTTATAGTGTAGGTTGTGTTAGAGGTGACTTGGGATATGGTTTGGGCTGAGGTAGAGGTGACTGGGGTTATGGTGTGGTTTGAGGTTGAGGTGACTGGGGTTATGGTGTGGGTTGATGTAGAGGTGATGGGGTTATAGTGTGGCTTATGTAGAGATGACTTGGTTTATGGTGGGGCTTGATGTTAGGTGACTGGGGTTATGGTGTGGGTTAATGTAGAGGTGACTGGGGTTATGGTGTGGTTTGAGGTTGAGGTGACTGGGGTTATGATGTGGGTTGATGTAGAGGTGACTAGGGTTATAGTGTGGCTTGAGGTAGAGATGACCTTGGGTTATGGTGTGGGCTGATGTTTAGGTGGACTGGGGTTATGGTTGGGTTACGGTAAAGGTGACTGGGGTTATGGTGTGGGTTACGGTAGAGGTGACTGGGGTTATGGTGTGGGCTGACCTAGAGATTACTGGGGTTATTGTGTGTGCTGATGTATAGGTGACTTGGGTTGTGGTGTAGGTTGATGTAGAGTTGACTGCGGTTATGGTGTGTGTTTAGGTCGAGGTGACTGGGGTTTATGGTCTGGATTGAGGTAGATGTCACTGGGATTATGGTGTGGCATGATATAGAGATGACTGGGGTTATGGTGCAGGTTGAGATAAAGGTGACTGGGGTATGGTGTTGGTTGATGAAGAGGTGACTGGGGTTATGGTGACAGCTGATGTATCGGTGACTGGGGTTATGGTGTGAGCTGAGGTAGAGGTGACTGGGGTTATGATGTTGGTTGAGGTAGAGGTGACCGGGGATGTGATATGGGTTGAGGAAGTGGTCGGGTATG
>NW_026499942.1:5000-18374 GCF_026875155.1 Cherax quadricarinatus | reverse complement strand
AACCCAAAAAAAAGCTGCAGTAAGAAAAATCAAAATCCCATCCCTGGCAAACACCCCCCCCTCCACCTTCATAGACCTAAACTTACCCCCTTCAGTACATCCCACTTACTACTGTCAATCTACACTACGGGGCCTTAAATTCAATATAACCTTTGACCTAAATGTTTTCTTGATATTGTAAACAAACCCACAGGCATAACCCAACACAAACATCTCTAGACATTCCCCTGCCCGACTAAACCTTTAAAAAAATTCAATGTATTCAAACCCCCAAAAATCGGGAATCCCCCACCTGAAACTCTAAACTGCAACACATTCACACCTTAAAAACTACCTTAGAAAACATCTTATCTCCCTATACACCCCATCAACAAACTACACGAATACCACCTGGTGGTTCACACTTACACTCACTCACCATTTGACCATAAACAAAAATTAATCCAATTTTAAAATAAAAATCCTGTGATACTCCAAACTAAAAAACTAATACTGTGCCAAAAAAAAAGCATTCACATTGCTAAACTTACAAACATATTTATCACTTAGCCTAATACCAACCACCCATAATTGTAATATTTTAAAAATTAAAAAAAAAAAAAACTAAGTCTCCCCAAATCCCTAGCCATGCTAAGCGTTCAGGGACCCGTAACCCCACTATTTTCTACTTTAAAAACCACACAAAAACCAAAATTTCTGTAAACTCAGCATTGTAATCCTTATAGAAATAAACTTTAATTTGAATTTGAATTAAATTTCTGATTTTCAAAATTCAAAATGTGTAAAGAAATGAAATGACAAAACCCTTGAAGACAGTGTTTACTATGGCGTCACAGTGAAAAAATTAAAAAAAGGTTTCATAAAATTTAAAAAGACAATTACACAAAAACATCAAAGGGAATTATAAGGAATTGGTCAAAAACGTCAGGTAAAAAAAAAACGAAGTCACAAAAGGGCTTTTAAACAGCGAAACAAAATCATAACTAACAATAACAACAGACATGGTTCACTCTTAATACAACAATCGGGACTTCAGTTACTTTGTATTTTAAAAACTATCATTCAAGACCCTAAGCTTTGTTTAAGATCTGGGCAGAAGCTATAAATTTTCTCGACTCACAAACGTAAGACAAAAATTGAAACACATAAACCCCCGGGCGGGGTTTAGAACCCGCAACAGAGAGTCACAAACCCCAAAACCCACCGTTAGTCACGACCAGTAGCCACAATAAAAATTCATCCCAAATTATAAATTTATGCACCACGGACCCAAAAGTAAATTTTTACAGACAAATCTCCCTACGTGGGCCCTGACAACTCTAGCTCAAGTCCCCCAAAGCCTTTTTAACAGAAAACTTTCATTTTTGGTCACAGTGGTGCCTATGCAAAAATTTCCCGGTGTATAAATAACCTAAATTGGACAATCTTATTGTACTAGCGGCCGTGGGTAACGCGACGGTCTGGGGTTTTGAATCTCTATCGCGGGTTCTATCCCCACCCGTGGTTTCTTTGAAAGGTCCAACAAAGGAATATATTTTTGATCTCCCCCCCCCCCCCTACAAAAAAATAAAAACATTCTTGCATTACTCTCAATAAACATTCGCGACACATTACACCACGGAAGACTGCTGACCAAAACAGAATCGCCTGGTCATAATATGACGAAACCTTAATGCGCTGTATTAAGACTAGGCTCCCCAGATAAGGAATCGAGGGGACGGCTAACTTTTTAGTGGCGGATATAGTGGCCCAGAAACAACCGCTGTGGGCGACATTAGTGGATCAGTACCAATTGTCGGTGGACACCAATGTCCAGTACACTACCTGGCTGGTGGAACATAATGGTCTCCAGTAAAACAAAGTATGGTCCCCCCCAGAACAACTGGTTATTGGTGAGGACATCAAATGTGTCCATAACCTTATGGCTGGGATGGAACATAATGGTCCTTAACAACTGTTGGTGGGACTAGTGGTCCATAACAACTGTTGGAGGGACATATATCCAGTAACTAATGCTGTTGGAACATAATGGTCCATCACACTGCTGGTGGAACATAATGGTCCAGTAACAACTATTGTTTGGGAGCATAGGTGGTCCAGTAACAACTTTTAGTGGGACATATTGGTCCTATACACAGCTGGTGGGACATAGTGGTCTCATTAACAACTGTTGGTGGGACATAGTGGTCCAGTATACAACGTTGTAGGACATAGCTGGTCCAGTACACAATTGTGGTGGTAGAACATAATGGTCCATAAACTAGTGCTGTGTTGGAACATAATGGTCAGGAACAACGTTGGTGAGACTAGTGGTTCCAGTAACAAGTGTTGTGGTGGGGGGTAACATAGTGTCAATAACAACTGTCTTGGTGAGACACATGAATGGTCCCAGATCTACGCAGCTGTGAACATCAATGGTCCAGTAACAAGTGGTACTCATACAACTTTTGGTGGGCGACATAATGGGCCATAACATCTAGATGCGTTTCGAAAAATATGGTCCAGAAAACAACGGTTTGTGGGACATAGTGGTCCCAGAAACAACTTGTTGGATGGACATAGTGATCCAGTAACACTGTTGGTGGACACCAATTAGTGGTCACAGTAACAACTGTTTGGATGAGGACCCCCCCACCCCCCCCCCCCAATACTTAGAGGTCCAGTAACAACTTTGGTGGGAACATAGTGGTCCACGTAACAACTGTGGATCGGACATAGTGGTCACAGTAAGCAACTTTGGTGGGACAGTAGTGGTCCAGTCTAACAACTGGTGGTGGGACATCTTTTTGGTTTATTTTTTTTCCCCCAGTAAGCAAACTGTTGTGCGTGGGACATAGTGGTACCAGATACCAACTGTTTGGTTGGGAACATAGGTCCAGTCAACAACTGTTGGTAGGGACATAGTGGTACAGTCACTAACTGCTGGTGGAATAAGCTTGCAGGATATTATACACCGGAAGGGATAATAATTAAGCATCAGGTAACTAAAGGGTTAATAATTATTAAGCTTCAAAATAATATCCAGTGTCAATATTTAGTAGCTTCAGATAAATAAACAGGGGATATTTATAAAGCTTCAGATATTCTTCCAGGTAATAATTTCTTTTTAAGCTTCAGATATTACGCAGGGTAATATTTATTTAAGCTTCTAGATATTATCGCATGACTGTTTGTGAATCACATCTCTCAGGAGAATATTCTGGGATAGTACAATTAAAATATGTGTTATAGTGGAACGGTTTAATTGTTAATACATTTTACTCGTGGACAGACGCTAAACCCGTATTGGATGACCCAAGCGCTTTGATGAGATAGATTAATAATGTTTGTTCAGTGTGAGGTAACGGTAGCGTCGTTCCTTGGACCAGCAAGGGCAATAGGAGACTGATATGTGGGCACAGAGACTGACTGTTGAAAGTATTTGCAGCGTACTAAACAGCAGTGTCACAGGTGCCACAGGTGCCACATGTGCCACAGGTGCCACCAGGTGCACAGGTGCCACAGGTGCCACAGGTGCCACAGGCGCCACGATGTACAATTGCCACAGTGTCACAGGTGTCACCAGGTGTTAAAGGTGCCAACACATGTCAGGTGTACAGATGCCACAGATGTCGCAGTTGGCACAGTTACCACAGGTGTCACAGGTCACAGTGTCACAGATGCCAACAGGTGTCACAGATGCCACATGGCGCTACAGGTGGTTACAGGTGCAAGGTGTCGCAGTTGGCACAGACGGTGCCAGAGGTGGTCGCAGGTTGGTACAGGTGCCACAGGTGCACAGGTTGCTACAGGTGTCACAGGTGCCACAGGTGTCACAGGTGCCACAGATATGCACAGGTGTCAAAGTTGCCACAGGTGTCAACATGTGTCACACGGTGACACAGTGTTTCAGGTTCACAGGGCCACAGTACCACAGTGTCAACAGTTGTAGCAGTGCCACATGTGTTAACAGTGACACAGAGTCAAAAATCCCACAGGTGCCACAGATTTTTGCAGGGCCACAGGTGCCCAAGTCCACACTGCCACGGGTGCTACGGGTTCCCAGGTGCCACAGTGTCACGGGTGCCACAGGTTTACTTTCCACAGTGTTGCAGGTTCACAGTGCGGGTGCACAGGTGTCAAAGGGCCACGGTGTCACATTTTTCCCCAGGGTCACAGGTTTACAGGTGCCACGGTGTCACGGTGTCCATTCCACAAGTTTGCAGGTGCCAGAGGTGTCACAGTTTACAGGTGCCACGATGTCAAATTTTTACAGGGTCACAAGTGCCAAAGGGTGTCACAGTTTTACAGTTGCCAGAACTGTCCCCTTGCCAAGGCCACAGTGTCGCAGTTGTAACGGGGCCCGGGTTCACAGGTCCACAGAGTCACAGGTGTCAAGGTCCACAGGTGCCACATTGCCCAGGTCCAGGTGTTACAGTCCAAAGGGACCACAGTGTTACAGGTGCCACAGTCCCCACACTTTTTAAGGTCACAGACGGTGCTACAATGTCCAGATACCACAGTGTCCAGGGCCCGGGGTTTTACAGGTGCCACAAATGCCACGGGTGTCACGGGTGTTACAGGTTCACGGGTGTTACAGGTGCCACAGGGGTCACGGTACCACAGTGCCAAAATGTTAAGGTCCACGGTGCCCAGGTGCCACGGGCCACAGGTCCAAAACGGTTACAGTTGCCAAGAGCGGGTGTACAGGTGTCACGGGTACCACAATGTCCATGTGCCACAGGTGCCACAGGTGTCACAGGTACCACAGGTGCCCCACTTGTTACAGGTGCCACAGGTGCCACACATGTTACAGGTGCCACAGGTGTTACAGGTGCCACAGGTGCCACATATGTTACGGGTGTCACAGAGCATGTGCTACAGGTGTCACAGATACCACAGGTGCCACAGGTGTCACGGGTGCCACAGGTGCCACAGGTGTTACAGGTGCCACAGGTTGCACAGGTGTCACAGGTGTCACAGGTGTCACAGATGTTACAGGTGCAACAGGTGCCACAGGTGCGACAGGTGTCAAAGGTGCCACTGGTGTCACATGTGTCACAGGTGTCACAGGTGTTACAGGTGCCACGGGTGCCTCAGGTGTCACATGTACCACAAGTGTTACAGGTGCCAGAGGTGTCACAGGTGTTACAGGTGTCACAGATGTCACAGGTGTCACAGGTGCCACAGATGTCTGAAATGTTACAGGTGTCACAAGTGCCACAGGTGTCACAGATGTTACAGGTGCCAGAGCTGTCGCAGTTGCCACAGGTGCAACAGTTGTCGCAGTTGGCACAGGTGCCACAGGTGTCACAGTGTGCCACAAGTGTCACAGATTCATAGGTGCCACAGTGCCACAGGTGTAAAAGGGTGCCACATGTGTCACATGTGTCACAGGTGTCACAGGTGTTACAGGTGCCACGGGTTTGCCACAGGTGATACAGTTGCCACAGGTTTTACAGGTGTTACAGGTGTCACAGATACCATAGGTGTCACAAGTGTCACAGGTGACACAGGTGTCACAGGTGCCACAGGTGTTACTGGCGCCACAGATGCCACGGGTGTTACAGGTGCCACGGGTGCCACACATGTTCAGGTGTCACAGAGCAGGTGCTACAGGTGTCACAGATTCCACAGGTGTCACAGGTGTCACAGGTGTCACAGGTGCCACAGGTGCCACAGGTGCCACAGGTGCCACAGGTGTTACAGGTGTCACAGGTGTTACAGGTGCCACAGGTGCCACAGGTGCCACAGGTGTCACAGGTATCACAGGTGCCACAGGTGTTACAGGTGCCACACGTGTTACAGGTGTCACAGGTGCCACAGGTGTCACAGGTGCCACAGGTGCCACAGGAGTTACAGGTGCCACAAGTGCCACAGGTGCCACATGTGCCACAGGTGTTACAGGTGTCACAGGTGTTACAGGTGCGACAGGTGCGACAAGTGCCACAGGTGCGACAGGTGTCAGAGGTACCACAAGTGCCACATTTGTTACGGTGTCACAGGTGCATCAGGTGCCAAAGGTGCCACAGGTGCCACAGGTATCACAGGTGTCACAGGTGTTACAGGTCATGTAGGGGGGTATTGGAATGATTTGGGGAATATGGGGGTAAGGTGATGGAGTCAGTAGGTAGGTGACAGGTGAGGCAGTAAGAGTGAGGTATGCGGAGGTAGGCAATATGAGGTCACTGGTGACCACCTTCACCTCTCATTACTCTACTCATCACACTACTCACCCTCTCACTACTTGAAATAAAAAATAAAAGAATAAATAGAAATGCAATAACGGGGACAGTGAATATTACTATTCTACTCAAACACAGTTTATTATTAAGTCTTTGTACAATAATATATTTGGGAACAGGAGTACATCATTGTGGTTTAGATAAATGGGATGGTATATATAAGCAGTGAGACAGGGAATACAATCAACTTGACCAAAATGAATATAACTTACAATATAGTTCAGAGGACAGTTCATCACAGGAACTAAGCCACAGGTCCCAAGACCTATACAGCATGAGTATTGCGTCAAGCCAGTACTCTGCCCAATGCCCCAAACCAGTTCCTCCAGAGACTTCAGCAGCCCCCTCCCCGACCCTGCACCCCACAGCACCCCGCTCGAAGTCCTGCCCCAGGAGCTCTGCACCCCGCAGCAGCTCCCTCAAAATCTCCTGATCATGCTCTTCCTTGGGCTTTATATGGTCCAAGCCCCCTCCACAACCACGGGTAAAAAAAAAAAACCCTGAGGGCCTGGGTTTTACCCCGGGGGGGCAAAAACAAAAGCCCCTCAACGGGGCGTGGCTACAGACTTTCCCCAAGGCAAGGTGTGCCCCATAAAATTTGGTTAAAATTGGGTTTTTCCCCAGGCCCCTCAAAAACCCCACTAAAACTACATCACAAGGTCCAAAGGTGCCACAGGTTCACATGTGTAACGGTTTTACAGGTGCCACAGGTGCCCATAAAACACAGATGGTACAGGTGCCCCCGGTCCACGGGTGCCATAGGGGGCCAACGGGTGCCACATGTCACAAGGTGTCACGGTCCCCAAAAGGTTTTTACAGGTGTTACAAAATGTCACGGGTTGTCACGGGTACCACAGGTTTTTACAGGGCCCACACGTGTGACGTGACGTATTTGTTTTGTTTGTTGACAACTGTACTAGAAAATTGATAAACTACCCATAGCCTCCCCCCGCTGACGAAATATTGTTGTTTTCCCAAAGGCCCACCCCATCCCCTAAAGGTGTGGCCAGGGCCTCACTGTATAAACCATGATGCTGTGGCCAGGGCCTCACTCTAGGGCCCTTGATCTGTAGCCTTTTGTCCCCCCCCAAAGCCAAATGGGTGGGCCAAAGGGCTTCACCCTAGGGCCACAATGGTGGGGTCATGACCTAACCCTATTTCCTGATGGTGGGGGACATATCCTCACCCAATTCAGGGAGGGGTGGGGTCAAAAATTTTCCCCCTATTTCCCTGATAGTAAGGACATGGCCCCCACCCAAAAATTCATAAGGGTTTTGGTTTTATCATGGCCTTCCCCCCATGGCGCACTTTGGGATGGGGTGATACAGTCTCACCTCATGAAAAGCAATGATGGTGCCCCCAGGGCCCCTCACTCCATGTACCCGGGGCACATAGTAAAGGGGGGAAAACCAATCCCAAACCATTTGGCAAATCAGTGATGAAGGCCCTTTGGCCGCCTTTTCCCCACAAAAATGGTCAAGTTGGGGGGCCCCATAATCCCCGGAAACCTCTGCTCCCTGGGGTTTTGTTAACCTGAAAGGCCCCAAACTTTCACCTGACTTCAGGGGGGGGGGGGGGGGGGGGGGGAACCCTTTTTTAATCCCACCTTTTTCAAGATACTCATTCCATAAAAAGATGGTGTCGGGTCGACGACTTCAAACTCTACAGGTCATCATAATATAATATAATAATAAATAAAAAATAAAAATAATAATAATAAAATAATAAAAAATAATAATAAAAAAATAAAAAATAACAAAATAATAAAAGAAATAATAAAAATAAAAAATAATAATAATAAAAAAATAATAAAAATAATAAAAATAAAAAACAATAATAAAAATTTAATAAAAAATAATAATAATAATAATAATAATAAATAATAATAACAATAATACATGTACAAGGTATAAAACCCCAAAAGCTGCCCCATCAGTGACATACTACTATAAAGAAAACAGCTTGTTATGCTGACATTACCCGCAAATTAGGCCCATTTTTTAACGGGGGGGGGAGCATAGACAACAGTTAAGGAAACACGTCTAATTTTTCTATCCTCGCGGGAATCAAACCCCGGGACACTCGCCTTTTTAAAGGGCGAGAGCTTTAGCCACAGAGCCCGGGGCATTTTCATCCCCTACACCATCCCCCAAACCAAAAATACTTTAAAACAAATTAGGAACCAGGAAACCAAAATTTTAAACAGGGTTATTTTACATATTTTAAAAGGCTAGATATCACGATTTCTCTCCCCCCCGTCAAGCAGAAATTTCCCTTTTAATCTTCGAAATACTATGTTAAAAGAGTGCATTTTTAAAAAATGAAACTACAGTAATTTAACTGGGGCGTACAGTTAACTAAAAGTCCCTTTTAAAGGGAAAATTTTTTTATTCCAAAACGAGAACCAGTTTTAAAAAAAAAAAAGGCTATATCTTTCCCGTGTATATACTGGGAAAGGGATATACATGGAAAAAGGTATAACCCTTTTTTTTGTATTTAAAATTTGGTTCCCGCTTTATTCCCCCTTTTAAAAGGGTCCCCCGTATCGTTTAAGAGGCAGTTTTAAAGGTTTCAGGGACGTTTTTACCTCCCTGCATTACGCCCCAAAGAATCCCAAAACAACCTAGCGTTAAATTTCCCCGTCAATTTTTCCATAAAACAAATTAAAAAATAAAGGACTTGGTTTTTATATTAACCACTATAAATGTTGATTTGAAGTGTCCCAATGATTTTTTATAAAATTTTTAGAATCTTTTCATGGGAGGGGGTAAAAAACCGAACATACACAACACAACACAACACAAAGCACACAAAACACACACACAAAACAAATACACAAACATACACACCATACACAAAACATACAAAACCCACACACACACACACACACATACACACCTAAAAACACACTAAAAACAAAAAACAAAAAATACACAACACATACACCACAAACACCACACACAAAAACCACACACAACACATTTCACACTACACACACACACACAACACAACACACAAACACCCACACACATACATACACAAAACACACAGAGGGTAAACCTCGAAACCCCGACAGAACACAAGAAGAAAGGACTACACTGAAAGAGAGGGGACCCGAGACGCAAGGGGGAACGAGAAGCAATGAAAATGAGCAGGAACCCCCCCCACAGGGGGAAGGGGAAACACACCCCCACGAATCTCCCACCAAAAGACTCCACCCGCGACCTTCCCAACGCAATTGGGGGCAAAACCCATACACAACCCACTCACTGGGTTTCCCCCGCCACCAATCCCCATATCACAAAAACCCCAACCCCCAAAAGCTGTCCCTTAGGGGATTCTGACCCCACCCCCCAAACAACAAAAAACCCCACCTACACCCAGCCCCATATAGGCCCCCCCCCAAGGCTCCGCTCCCCTTTCCCCCCCCCAAATTCTTGCATGACCACAATGATAGAAAAAAAAAACTAAAAATTTTGGGACACAAAAGCGATGGGAAAAATGAATAAACATGAGGAGTGGAATGAAAAAAATCAGTGAAAAATTTCCCCCCACATCAAAACCCGTCACAGAAACAAAACTCGCTGAGACAAAACAGACCCCAAACTTCCCAACAGGAATCAGATCCTGAGGGAAAAAAAAGGTAGAGGGGGGGGAGGGGGTTTCAAAATGCTCTTTAAAAAACCGGGTGGGGGTTTGAAGGGAAAAGGAAGGCCCCTGGGCATGATTGGAGAAAGAGACTACATTGTAGGTACAATTCAATCCGGAGAACATAAAGTAGTTCCCTTGGAGTGATGTATAACCCCCCCAAGAACTGCAGGAGGGCCCAAAGAGGAGTACGAAGAAAAAAAACGGTGATGGTGGCCCCACGCTAGGGGCAAGAAGAGCTCCCCTCGACAGAGCAAAGTTACTGGGAATGGGGGAATTTTTAACCAAAAGGGAATCGAAATGGGAAAACCTGGAGCCACATGGGGGCCCCAAACCCTGGAGAGCCCAAAATGGGGGATGGGTACTTGAAAAACCTCAAGCATCAAAAATTTCAGGGGCACAACCAGAGAGAGAGGGGGGGAAGAGCCAGAAAACTGGATCTTGTGTTCACCCTGAAACATTTTTAAAAATTTAGGACATCACTTATGAAAAAGGCCCCTTGGGGCTACGATCATGTGGGTTTTGAGTTTTGACTATATATAGAGTTACAAGTGAGAAAGGGAACGGGAAATGAAGGGGAAAAGGCCAAAATAAAAAGGGGGGCCACACAGGGGATGGGGAAACCCTTTCCCGCAGGAGGGTTTAGTGGGACAGAGAAATGGTAGGGAAAAACATAAAAAAGATGATGGAATATGTGGCCCCAAAAAAGTGCAAAGGGGGCCCGAGGAAATTTTTTTCCCAAAAGGGGAAAAGGAAATAAAAAGGAAGACCAAAACGAGTCCATGGTTTACCCCAAGGGGTAGGGGGGCAAAAACTAAGTGCAAAAAGAGAAAGAAAAGGTACAAAGGGGGCACAGGCCCCCGGAAAAAAAGGAAAATTAAATAAAGAGGGCCCAAAAAAGATATCACCCGATAAGAGGGAGGCCCGCGAAAGTATGAAAAAGACATAGCACGAAAGTCAAATCTGAAACCGGGAAAAAGCTGCAAAGCCACATTAGGAGGAAGACAACATTCCAAAAGGGCCAGGGGATAAGGTTTAGGAAAGAAGGTGGAGAAAATCCAAGAAACGATCAAGAGGTATGTGAAAGGGGCCCCAACACAATTTAAGGGAAATATTTAAAAGTAGAGACAGAAGGACTCTGGGGGGACAGACCGAAAATGGGGACACCAGCAAAAGGGAAAACACCAAAAAGGTTTGGGCGAAAATACATACAGATGAGGGGAGGGGAAGAAAACCCGCTAAAAAGGGCATCGATACCTCAAATGCAATGGGACCAGACAACCCTCTCCCCGTTTGGGGGCCTTTTGAAGGGGGGCAGAAGGTTTTGCGTGCCACTTTTCCCACAATCTTCCAAAACTTTCCCCGGGAAAATGGCAACCCACCGAGGTTTGGAAGACGGCAAATGTAGTTTTTCCCCTTTTTAAAAAAGGGGAAAAGAAAAAAGGGACTAAACCCAAAGACCGTGTCATTGCCTTTTAAAAGTTTTGCAAAATTTTGGAGAAGATTATCAGGGGAGAGTGGTGGACACCTGGAAAAAGGAACCGGATATAAAAAAACCCAAAACCCGCACGGATTCCCCGGGAAGGGAAATTCCCGTGGTCCCCAAACCCTTTTGGATTTTATAAAATTAAAAGGGGAAATAAACAAGAGAGAGAGGGGTGGGTTGATTTCATCTTCTTTGGGCTGCCAAAAAGGGCCCTTTTACACAGTTTCCCCACAAGAGATTATGCAGAAGCTGAGCCCTCAGGGGCATATAACAGGAAGGGCACTGCAATGGATCAGAGAATACCTGACAGGGAGGCAACCAAAAGAGTCATGGTACGTTTAAGATGTATCACAGTGGGCAACCCTTTACGAGCGGGGGGCCCCCCAGGGGCGGGCCTAGACCAATTTCTATTTTTTTGGGATATGTGAACGACATTACGGAAGGGTTAGACTCAGAATTTTCCCCGGGGCAAGTGGGTTTAAAGAGGAGAATTAAATCCTTTATGAGGGCCCGGGAGGACTTCAAAGAGACCTGGACAGGAAATGGCACCTGGGCCAGCAAATGGGTTCTTTGAATTTTTAAATCCTGCCAAATGCAAAGTCATGAAGATGGGGGAGGGGCACAGAAAAACCACAGACAGAGTATAGGCTAGGTGGCCAAAGACTGAAAACCCTCACTCAAGGAGAAAGATCTTGGGTGAGTATAACACCGAGCATGTCCCCGGGAAGCCCCACATCAATCAGATAACTGCTGCAGCATATGGCGCCTGGCAAACCTACGGATACGTTCCGATACCTCAGTAAGGAGTCGTTCAAGACCCTGTATACCATTTACGTCGGGCCCATACTGGAGTATGCAGCACCAGTTTGGAATCCACACCTAGTCAAGCACGTCAAGAAATTAGAGAAAGTGCAAAGGTTTGCAACAAGACTAGTCCAGAGCTACGGGGATTGTCCTACGAAGAAAGGGTTTTGAGGGAAATCGGCCTGACGACACTGGAGGCCAGGAGGGTCAGGGGGGACATGATAACGAATATAAAATACTGCGCGGAATAGACAAGGTGGACAAAGACAGGATGTTCCAGAGATGGGACACAGACACAAGAGGTCACAATTGGAAGTTGAAGACTCAGATGAATCGAAGGGATGTTAGGAAGTATTTCTTCAGTCCATAGAGTAGTCAAGTCATGGAATAGTCTAGAAAGTGAAGTAGTGGAGGCGGGAACCATACATAGTTTTAAGGCGGGGTATGATAAAGCTCATGGAGCAGGGAGAAAGAGGACCTAGTAGCAATCAGTGAAGAGGCGGGGCCCCAGGAGCTATGACTCGACCCCTGCAACCACAAATAGTGAGTACAAATAGGTGAGTACACACACACACACACACACACACACACACACACACACACACACACACACACATATATATATATATATATATATATATTATATATAAATATATATATATAATATAAATATATATATATATATATATATATATATATATTTTATATACTTTTTTTTCAACAAGTTGGTCGTCTCCCACCGAGGCAGGGTGACCCAAAAAAGAAAGAAAATCCCCAAAAAGAAAATACTTTCATCATCTTTAAACACTTTCACCACACTTGCACATTATCACTGTTTTTGCAGAGGTGCTCAGAATATAACAGTTTAGAAGCATATACGTACAAAGATACACAACATATCCCTCCAAAAACTGCCAATATCCCGAACCCCTCCTTTAAAGTGCAGACATTGTAATTCCCATTTCCAGGACTCAAGTCCGACTATATGAAAATAACCGGTTTCCCTGAATCCCTTCAAATAAATATTACCCTGCTCACACTCCAACAATCGTCAGGTCCCAAGTACCATTCGTCTCCATTAACTCCTATCTAACACGCTCACGCACGCTTGCGGAAATCCAAGCCCCTTGCCCACAAAACCTCCTTTACCTCCTCTCTCAACCCTTTCGAGGACGACCTCTACCCCGCCTTCCTTCCCCCATAGATTTATAT
>NW_026499931.1:0-17500 GCF_026875155.1 Cherax quadricarinatus | reverse complement strand
CATGAGCTTCATCATACCTCTGCTTAAAGCTTGAATGGATCCTGCCTCCACTACATCGCTTCCTAAACTATTCCACTTCCAGACTACTCTGTGATTGAAGAAATACTTCCTAACATCCCTGTGAATAATATGTGTCTTCAACTTCCAACTGTGTCCCCATGTTGCTGTGTCCCATCTCTGGAACATCCTGTCTCTGCCCACCTTGTCAATTCCACTCAGTATTTTATGTCATTATCATGTGTCCCCTATCTCTCCTGTCCTCCAGTGTCGTCAGATCAATTTCCCTTAACCTCTCCTCGTAGTCCCTTAGCTCAGGGACTAGTCTTGTTGCAAACCTTTGCACTTTATCTAGTTTCTTTACGTGCTTGGCCAGGTGTGGGTTTCAGACTGGTGCCGCATACTCCAATAATGGCCTAACGTACACGGTGTACAGGGCCCTGAACGATTCCTTATTAAGATGTCGGAATGCTGTTCTGAGGTTTGCTAGGCGCCCATATGCTGCAGCAGTTATTTAGTTGATGTGCGCTTCAGATGTGCCTGGTTTTATACTCACCCAAAGATCTTTTTCCTTGAGTGAGGTTTGTAGTCTCTGGCCCCCTAGACTGTATTCCGTCTGCGGTCTTCTTGACCTTCCCCAATCTTCATGACTTTGCACTTGGTGGGGTTGAACTCCAGGAGCCAATTGCTGGACCAGGTCTGCAGCCTGTTCAGATCCCTTTGTAGTTCTGCCTGGTCTTCGATTGAATGAATTCTTCTCATCAACTTCACGTCATCTTCAAACAGGGACAATTCGGAGTCTATTCCTTCCCTCATGTCGTTAACAAATACCAGAAACAGCACTGGTCCTAGGACTGACCCTGTGGGACCCCGCTGGTCACAGGTGCCCACTCTGACACCTCGCCACGTACCATGACTCGCTGCTTTCTTCTTGAAAAGTATTCCCCTATCCAATGTAGTGCCTTCCCTGTTATTCCTGCCTAATCCCCCAGCTTTTTGCACTAATCTCTTGTGTGGAACTGTGTCAAACACCTTCTTACAGTCGAGAAAAACACAATATACCCACCCCTCTCTCTATTGTCTTAACTGCTGTTGCCCTGTAATAGAACTCCGGTAGGTTTTTGACACAGGATTTCCCGTCCATGATACAGTGCTGGCTGTCGTTGATAAGCTCATTACTTTCTAGGTGTTCCACTACTCTTCTGATAATTTTCTCCGTGACTTTTCATACTATACATGTCAGTGACACTGGTGTGTAGTTTAATGTTTTGTGTGTGTCTCCTTTTTAAAAATTGGGACTATATTTGCTGATTTCCATAAATCAGGTAGTCGCCCTGTTTTGATAGATGTGTTGAAGATTGTTGTTAGTGGTATACCTAGCACCTCTGCTCCCTCTCTCAGTACCTATGGAGAGATGTTATCTGGCCCCATCGCCTTTGATGTATATAGCTAGCTTAGCACCCTCTTACATTTTCCTCGGTTGTATGCAGTGTGTCCAACAGTTGATGGTGTACCCCACCTTTCCGTCTATCTGGAGTCCCTTCTGTCTCCTCTCTGAACACTTCTTTGAATCTCATGTTGAGCTCCTCCAATTACTTCTCGGTTATTTCTTGTGATCTCCTTCCTCAGCCTGCTTACCTAGTCCTTGACTATTGCTTTCCTCCTGATGTGGCTGTACAACAGCTTCGGGTCAGATTTGGCTTTCATTTGCGTGTTATTTTGGTATTGTTGTTGGGCCTCCCTTCTTACCTGTGCAAATTCATTTCTGCTCTACAGCTGCTCTCCTTATTCTCCTGGGTCCTTTGCCTTCTATACTTCTTCCTTTTCTTGTACACTTAGTTCGGCCTCTCTACACTTTTGGTGAACCAAAGGCTCACCCTGGGCTTTCTATAATTTATGTTACCCTTGGGTACAAACCTTTCCACAGCTTCCTCATTTACTGACTTCCTGCTATTCTCTGTCCCACTGAACCCCACGTGGGAAATTTCTTTATGCATGTGTAGTCCCCTCTCTTGTAGTTTGGCTTCATTCGCCCTGCCTTCTGCTTTTCTTTTCCTTGTAACTCTATGTATTCGAAACTCAGGGGCCCACATGGTTCACTGGCCCCAATCAGTCTTTAATATGAGATATTCCAATATCTGCACTATTCGAGGTGAATGCTAGGTTCAGTTTTGCTGGTTCTTCTCTCTTCTCTTCCCGGTAGTGTCCTTACGTATTGGTATATGAGATTTTTGGACACTTCCATCAGTTTAGCCCTCCAGTTTCTGGCCCCATGTGGTCCAGGTTCTCCCAGTCAATTTTCTTGTGATTGAGTCACCCTAATCAAGCTTTGCCCTGTTGCTTGAACCCTTCTGGCCATTCAGCCAGTGTGTCGACCATTGCTTGTTATCTCATCATACTCATGCCTTTGGGTCTGCTGTTCTATGGTGAGTTTTAACACACTGCATTACCCATGGGGACTTCCAGACTGAAATGTTCTATTATGTGGTCTATTGCTTTCCTCTGTCCCCTCTCTCCAGCTCATCAAAATGCCTTGGTTTTTGATGACAGTGTCATCCTCAGTATATGATATCCCATTGTAAGATAGCATCTGTTATTATTTCCTGTGAGTTTGGTTTCTGTGAGAGCTATGATGTCTGGTGATGCTCTTTTGACTCTTTCATGCCACTTCTCCCACTTATTCATTATACCCTCAGCATTGGTGTACCAACTTTAGTCTTCCACCTCAACACTGTGTTTGGGGGGTCTGTGGAAGTGGGGGACCTGACAGTGTGCCATGGGATTCCACAGCATAGTGTGGGGTGGGGGCTGTTAGTGTTATATGTGATTTGGGTTTGGGATAGCGTGTTTGGTCCCGGGGGTTCTGGGGGTGGTTCTGTTTGTGCGTGTGCTTATTGCTCTGTCCATCTCTGGTTGTCTTTTGCTGACTCTGTTCTTGTTTCTCTTCCTAGCCCCTTTCGTTTCTTGTCCTCTCTTCTCAGCTGCTTTCATTCTGTTCTTGTTCTCTCTTGGTCTGGGAACACTCTCTTGTAATGTTTACGATTCCTTCAGCTATGGTTTCTCTTACAGGATCCTGTTCTGCACCGTATCTGTCTTGAAAATCATTTGACCAGATTCTTCCCTTCAAGTACCCCATATTCTCTGAAAATTTACTATTCCCAAACATGTCCCCCCATCTATTTCTCTGATGATTTTTCAATCTCCTGTTTTTTTCCTGCCTCTTTCACGTGTGTCCTCCCCTCGCTCTCCTGAAGCCCATGAATAAACACGACTTCCTCCCTCTCCTCTTCCCATTGCCTTTCCCCTGTGTCCCCTGGGTGCCTTTTGTACATGGCCATTGTCTCCCTTATTCTTTCCTGTACTCTTGGTGGCATGGTCGTGCCTCTGCATTGGGGCCATCCCCTCTCCACCTTCTCCCCCGCTCTAACTGCTATCCCGTTCCCAACAGCTCTCCCGCTTCATTCCTTTGGCCCTGCTTGGTGGATTGATAGGGCCTTAGAGTAAGTCATGTCTCCTTCCTTTTTGTTAGGCACCTCGTTCATTAAAGGGGTACCTGCTTCAGATGCTATGTCTCCTCTGGGGAATAGTTTTTTGTAACTCGCTTTAGCCTTTTTACCATATTTCTGGGGGGCCTGTATCCTGGCTTCTGTGACTTCAGTTTGTAACTCCCATTTCTTCTTTTTCTGCCTCCATCCTCTTCTCCATTTTCACAGAAAGCTCACATAGTTTGCTCTTCCACCCATGTTCCATCCTTTTACATTGCTCTTCCATCCATTTTTCCTTACCAGGACCATCTTCCTCTGATCCCTTGAGAAATCAGCTTCCCCTCTGAGCCACCATTTTTTATGGGTTAGGTGTTGTAATGTGTGTGTGCACTATTTGTGTGTGTGCTTATATGTGTGTGAACGGGGGAAAAGATTGCAAGGGTGAGAAAGATAGGGAGAGGGAGAGAGGGGGACAGAGTGATGGAGAGGTGGAGAGAGAGTGGGACAAGGGGTAGAGAGTGTGTGTGTGTGTGTGTGCACGTGTACTCACCTAGTTGTAGTTACAGAGGTCAATTCATAGCTCCTGGCCCCGCCTCTTCACTGGTCGCTACTGGGTCACTCTCCCTGAACCGTGAGCTTTATCATACCTCTGCTTAATTAAAACTATGTATGGATCCTGCCTCCACTACATCGCTTCCTAAACTGTTCCACTTCCTGACTACTCTGTGGCTGAAGAAATACTTCCTAACATCCTTGTGATTCATCTGTGTCTTCAACTTCCAACTGTGTCCCCTTGTTGCTGTGTCCCATCTCTGGAACATCCTGTCTTTGTCCACCTTGTCAATTCCTCTCAGTATTTTGAATGTCGTTATCATGTTCTCCCTATCTCTTCTGTCCTCCAGTGTCGCCACATCGATTTCCCTTAACCTCTCCTCGTCGGACATACTCCTTAGCTCTGGGACTTTTCTTGTTGCAAACCTTTGCACTTTCTCTGGTTTCTTTACGTGCTTGGCTAGGTGTGGGTTCCAAACTGGTGCCGCGTACTCCAATATGGACCTAATGTACACAGTGTACAGGGTCCTGACCGATTCCTTATTAAGATGTCGGAATGCTGTTCTTAGGTTTACTAGGCGCCCATATGCTGCAGCAGTTGTTTGGTTAATGTGCACCTCATTAGATGTGCCTGCTGTTATACTCACCCCAAGATCTTTTTCCTTGAGTGAAGTTTGTAGTCTCTGGCCCCCTAGACTGTACTCCGTCTGCGGTCTTCTTTGCCCTTTCCCAATCTTCATGACTTTGCATTTGGTGGGGTTGAACTCCAGGAGCCAATTGTTGGACCAGGTCTGCAACCTGTCCAGATCCCTTTGTAGTTCTGCCTGGTCTTCGTCCGAATGAATTCTTCACATCATCTGCAAACAGGGGTACTTCGGAGTCTATTCCTTCCGTCATGTCGTTCACAAATACCAGAAACAGCACTGGTCTTAGGACTGACCCCTGTGGGACCCCACTCGTCACAGGTGCCCACTCTGACACCTCGTCACGTACCATAACTTGCTGCTGTGGTACGTGGCTAGGTGTGAGAGTGGGCAACTGTGACGAGTGGGGTCCCAGAGGGGTCAGTCCTATGACCAGTGCTGTTTCTGTGTGGTGTGTTGTGTGTGTGTTGTTTTGTGTGTGTGTGTTTTATGTGTATGTGTATGTTGTGTGGGTGTGTGTGTGTGGTGTGTGTGTGATTCAATTCGTTTGTTTACACTGTGTTATTTAATATCATACCATAGTACACTTAATTTTTAGTAAGGGAGAAAAGTGGAAGGGATTAAGTGGTGGTACCACATGCTTGGTCGACACACACATTAGGGAACGTGCACGCAGACGCGAAATCAGAAAAAACATACACTAACAAGCTGCTAAATATGTGTAGGACCAGGAAAAGAAGGTTTTAGGAATGGACAGTAACTTAATATATATATATATTTTATATATATATATATAATTATATATATATATATATATATATATAATATAAATTATGTGTAAGATCTGTGGGGGGAGTAAGATGCCCTTGTGGCATTATGTTATAAACATGATTAAAATCTACGAATTGCATTAGGTTAAGGTGACACTCGAGGCTTACCTCGGGTAATTGGTAGTTGCCAGTTAGATAGACAATTAATTAGAAGCTTGAGAAAGGTAAGTCTGCCATTCCCCTCTCATTCCTCTCTCTCTCCTCTCTCTCTCTCTCTCTCTCTTCTCTCTCTCTCCTCTTTTTTTTTTTTTTTTTTTTTTTTACACAGGGTTTGACAAGGTTAAGGATCCCTAGTTTTATTGACAAGCTATTTTATAGGTTAAGGATTCCTAACTTTATTGGCAAGCTAAGAGCTGTTACCTACTTCGGGCTCATTTGAAAGGCATTTTTATTGTTATGAGCTACAAGTAGGGAAAACAGGATAAAGTTGGAGCCATCTGGGGGCCCAGCATTTCATTTGATCAACTGACTTTATCTCGTTGACATCATTATGTACGAATGTGTTCCATACTCGAGTCATCCGGGTATGTATGATCTCAGATGGAGTGATGTTTGGAGAAGGGTACAGCCAGAGTGAAGTTGCTGCTTTCTGCCCGTCTTGTGGCATAAAAGCTGTTTCATGCTGTCCTCGAAGGGGATCCAAGTGTGGTATTTTGACAATATTGGCCTTGTACATAACAGTAAGGCCCCCCACATCCCTCCTATGTTGAAGGCTCTGCTGAAATGACAGATCTATCCAAGATGGGTCCAGGCGAGAGATGGAACGTCTTGCTCTGTTCTCTACTCTGTCAAGCGGGTCGCAGATGAGAGGGGAGGGGACAGGCAAACCAAGAAGTGGAGCATACTCAAGGTGTGAGCGTACTTGTGCCTCGTACAGAATCTTGCAACCCCTACTGTAAAGGGTAATGCGAGATACGGCGAAGTGCTGTAAGTTTTCCTGGCTGCCTTGTTTGCAAGATTTACAACAGGGTTTTTCATGGTTAGTTTGGATAAAATTTTTCACCCCAAGGATATCAACTTCTTCTCCAGGTGCCAACACCCTCCCATTCATCCTTACTACTGCACCAGCATTACATCAGGGTGCCTAAGACGATCTCTCTCTCTCTCTCTCTTTTCCTCTCCCCCTTCTCTCTCTCTCTCTCTCTCTCCTCTCCTCTCTCTCTCTCTCTCTCTCTCTCTTTTTCTATCAATCTATCTATCTATCTATCTATCTATTTATCTATCTCTTTCTCTCTCCTCAATGGGACAAGGAAAAAAGCTTTAAGAATCCCAAGAAAATATCCTTTGATATCTCATTACGTTTACCAAGAGTAAGTATTAATTAATTAATAACTACTAGATTCAGTGGGTCAAGAAAGGGTTTGAGAATGGAGTGATAGTGAAGGAAGAGGAGGAATGTGGAGGCGAAGAAAGATAGGCGTGAGAGGTTGATGGCAGTGGACGAGTGGGTGAATGGGTTGATGACGATGGTGGGGAGATGGAGAACGGGTAATCGCGGCAAAGTTGGTGAAGTTGGAAAGGAGATAGTGGTGGAGAAAATAATGGTGGAGGTGAAGTAGTTGTTGCTGGGTCCTACAAGTGGTTGATGGTGGTGAGGCTAGTGGATGAGGAGTTGGTTGACAGTAGTGGGGATGTGATGATGGTGTGATAATGGTGGTGAATATGGATGAGATGGTGGTGGTGGTAGTGGATGTGGATGTGTTTATTGATGGTGGAAGTGGATGTGGAGTGGTGGTGAGAATGATTGTGGTAGCTTTAAAAAGTAAAATAGTGGTGTGGATAAAGATATGGAGGGGGTTGCTGGTGGTTTATACAAACTAAGATATAGCTATGATTCCTAACTTTTTTTAAAAAGCACAAGCTGTTACCTACATCAGCTCATTTGAAAGACTTTTAATTGATAAGAGATATACAAACAGGGAACAGAATGAAGTTGGAGCTTCTGTGGTCAGCAATTTCATTTGATCAACTGGCTTTATTTTCGTTGCTTTATTATGCCGAACGAACATTTTTTCGACTCAAAGTCAAAATGATCTCAGATGAAGTAATATTCTGGGGGTTTTACAGCCAAAGTGAAGTTGCTTCTGTTTGCCATCTTGTTGTGTAGAAGAGTGGAGCAAGTGTGGTTTTTTGACAATAATGGCCTTCTATTAAATTTGGGGGCCATCTACTGGAATGTAGGTGGCCATACTGTTATGTACTTTGGTGTTGAAAGATCTGCTGAAAAGACAGATCTATCCAGGCTTGGTCCAGACGAGAGATGAGTCGGGCCCTTTGGGCATTCTATATCCTGTCAAGAAGTCGCAGATGAGACGGAAGGCAGGGAATCCAAGAAAGAGGAGCATACTCAAGGTTGAGCGTACTGTGACTAGTACAAAATCTTCTGTCTAGCAGATCCGAGATACGTAAGAGTGCCGCCTTGTTTCCAAGATTTCCAGCTTGTGTTCTTTTTTTTCATTTTCAGTCAAATTTCACGCCTAGGATATCAACTTTGTCCCCGGGAAAAAAAAAACACCTCCGTCTCTCTCTGTTTCTCTCCTTCTCTGTTTGTCTGTCTGTGTCTTTCTGTATATTTTGTCTGTCTGTCTGTTGTCTGGTCTGTTCTGTCTCTCTCATTTCCATTCTCTGTCTATCTCTGCACTCCATGCTCAAAATTTTTATGCTCCAGTTGAGGTAAGCACTTCGCATCACCCATCTCCTCTTCCAAGTACATCGTTCAAGTCCAGTGGTCTGGCAATACAAGCATTAACCAGCACATTCTCAAAGATCTCTCTGTCTCCAAACCTCCCAACTCACTATTTTTCCCGAATCTCCTTCACAACACCTTCCTTCGTCAATAGCCTAGCACTCAAGGAATGGGGTGTTTGCAAGAGAGAAGTGGGTGGGGGGGGGTGGTGCGGGCGGGTGGGTTGCAATAAAAGCAGGGTAGAGTTTAAGCAGAACATATATGTAAGATTTTATAACCCCGGAAAATATGAAATATATAACACAGCGACTATATATGAAATATATAACACAGGAATAAAATAGAAATACATAACACAGCGACTTTTCTGAAAAAAAAAAAAAAAACTTTTGAAGAAAAAATTCGCGGAGCAGCTACCGTGGAACCCTTATTGCATATATACTAACAAAAGCAGTCATTGAAAAAAATAAGCTAAGGGAAAAAAAATGCCTCTGTCTTTTGACTGCCAGGTGTGAGTATGTCAATGACTGCCCCGGTGTGTGTATGTCAGAGACTGCCGGTGTGTGTATGTCAGTGACTGCCAGGTTGGGGTGTTGTCAGTGACTGCCAGTTGTGTGTATGTCAGTGACTGCCTGGTGTGTGTATGCCAGTGACTGTCAGGTGGGGTGTATGTCAGTGACTGCCTGGTGTGTGGTATGTCATGACTGCCAGGTGTGTGTATGTCAGTGACTGCCATGTGTGTGTATGTCAGTGACTGCCTGGTGTGTGTATGTCAGTGACTGCCAGGTGTGTGTATGTCAGTGACTGCCCTGTGGTGTATGTCAGTGACTGCCCGGGTGGGGTATGTCAGTGACTGCCAGGTGTGTGTATGTCAGTTGACTGCCAGGGTTGTGAATGTCAGGTGACTGTAGGTGTGTGTATTTCAGTGACTGCCAGGTGTGTGTATGTCAGTGACTGCCTGGTGTGTGTATGTCAGTGACTGCCTGGTGTGTGAAATGTCAGTGACTCCCCGGGTGTGTGTATGTCAGTGACTGCCAGGTGTGTGTATGTCAGTGACTGACAGGTGTGTGTATGTCAGTGACTGCCAGGTGTGTGTATGTCAGTAAACTGCCATGTGTGTGTATGTCAGTGACTGCCTGGTGTGTGTATGTCAGTGACTGCCAGGTGTGTGCATGTCAGTGACTGCCCTGTGTGTGTAGGGTCAGTGACTGCCCGGTGTGTGTATGTCAGTGACTGCCAGGTGTTTGTAATGTCAGTGACTGCCAGGTGTGTGTATGTCAGTGATTTTTCAGGTGTGTGTATGTCAGTGACTGCCAGGTGTGTGTATGTCATGACTGCCGGTGTGTGTATGTCAGTGATTTGCCGGGTGTGTGTGTATGTCGTGACTGCCTGGTGTGTTTTATGTCAGTGACTGCCAGGTGTGTGTATGTCAGTGACTGCCGTTGTGTGTATGTCAGTGACTGCCAGGTTGTGTTTTGTCAGTGCCCGCCAGGTGTGGTACGTCAATGACTGCCTGGTGTGTGTATGTCAGTGACTGCCAGGTGTGTGTATGCCCAGTCACTGCCTGGTGTTTTGTATGTCATTGACTGCCAGGTGTGTGTATGTCAGTGACTGCCAGGTGTATGCCAGTGACTGCCAGGTGTGTGTATGTCAGTGTTTTCCTGGTGTGTGTATGTCAGGACTGCAAGGTGGGTGTATGTCAGTGACTGCCATGTGTGTGTATGTCAGTGACTGCCTGTGTGTGTATGTCATTGCCCTGCCAGGTGTGGTGTGTGTGTCAGTGGCTGCCAGGTGTGTGTGTGTGTCAGTGACTGCCAGGTTGTTTATGTCAGTGACTGCCAAGTGTGTGTATGTCAGTGACGGCCAGGTGTGTGTATGTCAGTGACTGCCAGGTGTGCGTAGTCAGTGACTGCCAGGTGTTGTGTGTCAGTGACTGCCTGAGTGTGTATGTCAGTGACTGCCCGGTGTGTGTATGTCAGTGACTGCCAGGTGTGTGTATGCAGTGACTGTCTGGTGTGTGTGTATGTCAGTGACTGCCAGGTGTGTGTATGTCAGTGACTGCCAGGTGTGTGTTTGTGTCAGTGACTGCCAGGGGGTGCGTATGTCAGTGACTGCCCAGGTGTGTGTAGGTCAGTGACTGCCAGGTGGTTTATGTCCAGTGACTGCCAGGTGTGAGTATGTCAGTGACTGCCATGTGTGTGAAATGTCAGTGACTGCCAGGTGTGTGTATGTCAGGGGACTGACAGTTGGGGTGTATGTCAGTGACTGCCATGTGTGTGTATGCCAGTCACTGCCAGGTGTGTTTTATGTCAGTGACTGCCTGGTGTGTGTATGTCAGGACTGCCAGGTGTGTGTATGTCAGTGACTCCCAAATGTGTGTGTATGTCAGTGACTGCCGGTGTGTGTATGTCAGTGACTGCCAGGTGTGTGTATGTCAGTGACTGCCCTGTGTGTGTATGTCAGTGACTGCCCGGAAGGGGTTTTAAACAGTGACTGCCATGTGTGTGTATGTCAGGGGACTGCCAGGTGTTGTATGTCAGTGACTGTCAGGGTGTGTAAGTCAGTGACTGCCTGGTGTGGGTATGTCAGTAACTGCCGGTGTGTGTAGTCAGTGACTGCCAGGGTGTTTTATGTCAGGGGACTGCCAGGTGTGTGTATGTCAGTGACTGCCAGGTGTGTGTATGTCAGTGACTTCCAGGTGTGTGTATGTCAGTGACTTCCGGGTTTGGTGTGGTATGTCAGTGCCCTGCCATGTGTGTGTATGTCATGACTGCCTGGTGTTTTTATGTCAGTGACTGCCAGGTGTGTGTATGTCAGGGGGTGCCTTGTGTGTGTATGTCATGACTTCCCGGTGTGTGTATGTCACTGACTGCCAGGTGTGTGTATGTCAGTGACTGCCCGGAGTGTGTATATCAGTGACTGCCATGTGTGTGTATGTCAGTGACTGCCAGGTGTGTGTATGTCAGTGACTGTCAGGTGTTGTAAGTCAGTGACTGCCTGGTGTGGGTATGTCAGTAACTGCCTGGTGTGTGTATGTCAGTGACTGCCAGGTGTGTGTATGTCAGTGACTGCTAGGTGTGTGTATGTCAGGGGACTGTCAGGTTGTGTTAGTCAGTGACTTCCAGGTGTGTGTATGTCAGTGACTTCCAGGTGTGTTTTATGTCAGTGACTGCCATGTGTGTGTATGTCCAGTGATTGCCTGGTGTGTGTATGTCATTTGACTGCCAGGTGTGTGTAGTCAGTGAGTGCCTTGTGTGTGTATGTCAGTGACTTCCCGGTGAGTGTATGTCACTGACTGCCAGGTGTGTGTATGTCAGTGACTGCCAGGTGTGTGTATGTCAGTGACTGTCAGGTGTGTGTATGTCAGTGACTGCCGGGTTTGGGGTTTTATGTCAGTGACTGCCAAGATGTGTGTATGTCAGTGACTGCAGGTTTGTGGTATGTCAGGGACTGCCCGGTGTGTGAAAGTCATGACTGCCAGGTGTTTGTATGTCAGTGACTCCCAGGTGTGTGTATGTCAGTGACTGCCAGGTGTGTGTATGTCAGTGACTGCAAGATGTGTGTATGTCAGTGACTGCCAAGTGTGTTTATGTCAGTGACTGCCAGGTGTATGTATGTCAGTGACTGACAGGTGTGTGTATGTCAGTGACTGCAAGATGTGTGTATGTCAGTGACTGCCAGGTGTGTGTATGTCAGTGACTGCCAGGTGTGTGTATGTCAGTGACTGCCAGGTGTGTGTGTATGTCAGTGACTTCAAGATGTGTGTAAGTCAGTGACTGCCATGTGTGTGCATGTCAGTGACTGCCTGGTGTGTGGATGTCAGTGACTGCCAGGTGTGTGTATGTCAGTGACTGCAAGGTGTGTGTATGTCAGTGACAGCCAGGTGTGTGTATGTGAGTGACTGCCAGGTGTATGTCAGTGACTGCAAGGTGTGTGTATGTCAGTGACAGCCAGGTGTGTGTATGTGAGTGACTGCCAGGTGTATGTCAGTGACTGCAAGATGTGTGTATGTCAGTGACTACCAGGTGTGTGTATGTCAGTGATTGCCTGGTGTGTGTATGTCAGTGACTGCCAGGTGTGTGTATGTCAGTGGCTGCAAGATGTGTGTATGTCAGTGACTGCCAGGTGTGTGTATGTTAGTGACTGCCAGGTGTGGGTATGTCAGTGACTGCCAGGTGTGTGTGTATGTCAGTGAGTGCAAGATGTGTGCATTTCAGTGACTGCCAGGTATGTGTATGTCAGTGACTGCCAGGTGTGTGTATGTCAGTGACTGCCAGGTGTGTGTATATATTGGACTGCCAGGTGCGTGTATGTCATGGACTGCCGGGGGTGTGTGTATGTCAGTGATTGCCAGGTGTGTGTATGTCAGTGACTGCCAGGTGTGTGTATGTCAGTGACTGCCAGGAGTGTGTATGTCAGTGACTGCCAGGTGTGAGTATGTCAGTGACTGCCATGTGTGTGTATGTCAGTGACTGTCAGGTGTGTGTATGTCAGTGACTGCCAGGTGTGTGTATGACAGTAACTGCCTGGTGTGTGTATGTCAGTGACTGCCAGATGTGTGTATGTCAGTGACTGCCAGGTGTGTGTATATCAGTGACTGCCAGGTGTGTGTATGTCAGTGACTGCCAGGTGTGTGTATGTCAGTAACTGCCTGGTGTGTGTATGTCAGTGACTGCCAGGTGTGTGTATGTCAGTGGACTTGCCAGGTGTGTGTATGTCAGGTGACTGCCAGTGTGTGTATGTCAGTAACTGCCTGGTGTGTGTATGTCAGTGACTGCCAGGTGTGTGTATGTCAGTGACTGCAAGATGTGTGTATGTCAGTGACTGCCAGGTGTGTGTATGTCAGTGACTGCCCGGTGTGTGTATGTCAGTGACTGTCAGGTGTGTGTATGTCAGTGACTGCCAGGTGTGTGTATGTCAGTGACTGCCAGATGTGTGTATGTCAGTGACTGCCAGGTGTGTGTATGTCAGTGACTGCCCGGTGTGTGTATGTCAGTGACTCCCAGGTGTGTGTATGTCAGTGACTCCCAGGTGTGTGTATGTCAGTGACTGCCAGGTGTGTGTATGTCAGTGACTGCGAGATGTGTGTATGTCAGTGACTGCCAGGTGTGTGTATGTCAGTGACTGACTGGTGTGTGTATGTCAGTGACTGCAAGAAATGTGTATTTCAGTGACTGCCAGGTGTATGTCAGTGACTGCCAGGTGTGTGTATGTCAGTGACTGCCAGGTGTGTGTGTATGTCAGTGACTTCAAGATGTGTGTATGTCAGTGACTGCCAGGTGTGTGCATGTCAGTGACTGCCTGGTGTGTGTATGTCAGTGACTGCCAGGTGTGTGTATGTCAGTGACTGCAAAGTGTGTGTATGTCAGTGACTGCCAGGTGTGTATGTAAGTGACTGCCAGGTGTATGTCAGTGACTGCAAGATGTGTGTATGTCAGTGACTACCAGGTGTGTGTATGGCAGTGACTGCCTGGTGTGTGTATGTCAGTGACTGCCAGGTGTGTGTATGTCAGTGGCTGCAAGATGTGTGTATGTCAGTGACTGCCAGGTGTGTGTATGTCAGTGACTGCCAGGTGTTTGTATGTCAGTGACTGCCAGGTGTGTGTGTATGTCAGTGACTGCAAGATGTGTGCATGTCAGAGACTGCCAGGTGTGTGTATGTCAGTGACTGCCAGGTGTGTGTATGTCAGTGACTGCCAGGTGTGTGTATGCCAGTGACTGCCAGGTGTGTGTATGTCAGTGACTGCCAGGTGTGTGTATGTCAGTGATTGCCAGGTGTGTGTATGTCAGTGACTGCCAGGTGTGTGTATATCAGTGACTGCCTGGTGTGTGTATGCCCAGTGACTGAAAAGATGTGTGTATGTCAGTGATGCCCAGGTGTGTGTGTAGTCATGACTGCCAGGTGTGTGTATGTCAGTGACTGCAAGATGTGTGTATGTCAGTGACTGCCATGTGTGTGTATGTCAGTTACTGCCAGGTGTGTGTATGTCAGTGACTGCCAGGTGTGTGTATATCAGTGACTGCCAGGTGTGTGTATGTCAGTGACTGCTAGGTGTGTATGTCAGTTACTGCCATGTGTGTGTATGTCAGTGACTGCCAGGTGTGTGCATGTCAGTGACTGCAAGATGCGTGTATATCAGTGACTACCAGGTGTGTGTATGTCAGTGACTGCCAGGTGTACATATGTCAGTGACTGCCATGTGTGTGTATGCCAATGACTGCAAGATGTGTGTATGTCAGTGACTGCCAGGTGTGTGTATGTCAGTGACTGCCAGAAGTGTGTATGTCAGTGACTGCCATGTGTGTGTATGTCAGTGACTGCCAGGTGTGTGTATGTCAGTGACTGCAAGGTGTGTGTATCTTACTGACTGCCAGATGTGTGTATCTTAGTGATTGCCATGTATATGTATCTTACTGACTGACAGATATGTGTATATTACTGACTTCCAGGTGTGTGTATCTTACTGACTGCCAGGTGTGTGTATCTTACTGACTGCCAGATGTGTGTATCTTAGTGATTACCAGGTATATGTATCTTACTGACTGCCAGATGTGTGTATCTTACTGACTGCCAGGTGTGTGTATCTTACTGACTTCCAGGTGTATGTATCTTACTGACTGCCAGGTGTGTGTATCTTAGTGACTGCCAGGTGTGTGTGTCTTACTGACTGCCATGTGTTTGTATCTTACTGACTGCCAGGTGTATGTATCTTTGTGATTTCCAGGTGTGTGTATCTTAGTGACTGCCAGGTGGTGTATCTTACTGGCTGTCAGGTGTATGTATCTTACTGATTTGCCAGTTTTATGTATCTTAGTATTTCCAGGTATTTGTATCTTACTGACTCCCGGGTGAAATGTATCCTTGCTGACTGCCAGTGTATCTTACTGACAGGTGTGTGTGTATCTTAGTGACCGCAAGTATAGTAGGGTGTATCTTACTGACCTGCCACGTGTGTGTATCTTTCTGACTGCCAGGTATATGTATCTTACTGGCTGCCGGTGCATGTATCTTAGTGATTGCCATGTATATGTATGTTACTGACTGCCAGGTGTGTGTATCTTATGACTGCCCAGATGTGTGTATCTTAGGGGACTGCCAGGTGTGTGAAATCATACTGACTGCCAGGTGTGTGTATCTTACTGGCTGCCAGGTGTGTTTATCTTACCGACCGGCCGGGTGTGTGTTCTTAATGACTGGCCAGGTGTGTGTATCTAACTGACTGCCAGTGTATGTATCTTAGTGACTGTCAGATGTGGTTATCTTAGTGGACCGCCAGGTGTGTGTATCTTACTGACTGCTAGGTGTGTGTATCTTTCTGACTGCCAGGTGTATGAAATCTTGTGACTGCCAGGGGCGTATCTTAGTGATTGCCGGGTGTGTGTATCTTACTAACTGCCTGATGTTATGTATCTCAGTGACTGCCAGGATTGTGTATGCCAGTGACTGCCAGACAGATGTATCTCAGTGACTGCCAGGATTATGTATGTCAGTGACTGCCAGGTTTGTTGTATGACAGTGACTGCCAGTTCTCAGTATTTTCATTGAAGGCTATGTCTGCATATGTCAGTGACGATCATGTCTTCTCAGTGACGAACATGTCTTTCTCCAGTGACGACCATGTCCTCTCAGTGACGACCATGTCTCTCTCAGTGACGACCATGTCTCTCTCAGTGACGACCATGTCTCATCTCTCAGTGACGACCATATCTCTCCCATTGACGACCATGTCTTTCTCAGTGACGACCATATCTTTTTCAGTGACGACCATGTTTGTCTCAGTGGTAGGCAGGTAGGACTTAAACTCAGTGAGTACCGTGTCTATGTCTCAGTGGTTACAACATAACTTGCGCTCTGTATACCTGACTTTAATTATACTATCGCAAAACTGTTTTAATATCTGTAACACAATGTTTGAAATTATTCAGCGTCATGTGCAACCACATCTGTGAGAAATATGTGAATACTAAATTAAATAACAAAAAATGTACATTAGAGGCGGTCCCCGTTTTACAGTGCTTCGTTTTACAGCGTTTCACTATTGCAGCGGTTTCTCAATTGTACCCATAATTCATTAATTCATATTTCCTACTATAAATATATTCACCACTCAACTATAAGTTAAAGAAAAAATAATTTTTTGGTAAGTAGTGTGTGCACTTTATATGCATTTTTTATGCCTAACTCTATTGCTCACTTAATATATGATAGCGTAAACATATTAGCAGCCTTTTGTATGCAGTTGAAAGTGATTTTCGCATTACAGCAGTATCCCGGAGCCTAGTCTATGTATAAGAGGGGCCCGGCTGTATTTATATGATGTCATTTAGCTCTAGAAAACCCGCCCACGTTAATGTGATGTTTACTAGGCACCAAGTTTTTGCAAAGAATTATCTCTACACTTCAATTAATTCATGACTTGATCAGAATAGCGCTCACTAAACTGTAAATAATACTAATTTTCCTGATATTGTTTTCCTGGGAAATTCGTCTTAGACAGCAGTGAATGCAAACAAAAAAATTATTGGTAAGTAACCTCATCTGGTTCTTCTAAATAATTTTTAAACGAACATTGCGGAGTCACGAATAATTATATTAAATTATTAAGATAATTAATGGACAGACTGTGTAAGTTTTAGCTTGTAATATTCCATTTGGTAACAGATTAATTTTCGGGAAATATATTGAATATTTAACTTGATATTGAATTAATTTTAATTTCAATGATATATACTTCGCCAGATCTGTATATCTCGGTTCTCCCTAAGGGGATATTTCACTGTAAATATGCGGTGTTTACCTTAATACTTACTCTTGGATAAATGTATTCCTGATTAGTGTTAAACAAATAGCATGCAGCCATATTGATCCTAGTGCGGCAGATAAGCCTTAATTTAAGCCAATGACCAACAAAACATGTCTCTAATTGTATACACAACCGAAGGATATTTTTGATCCCTATTTTAGGGTGTAAATCTTGACTGCTAATGAACTGCTCTTGCTACGTTAATGGCTCTTATGTAGCTGATAGGCTTTAATTATTCGAATAACCAAGACATGAAGAATTAGACAAATGTGCAACATCTGGGTATCTTTTTTATAGACGTTTCGCCACCCAGTGGCTTTAACAATACAAATTCAGGACATAACTGGAAGACAGTAGTACGAAAGATGAGGTATCAGTCCCCTCAGTCTTGGAGTTGAAGAGGACAGTAGTCTTGAAGTGTCTTTTCACGACCCCGGTTACTTTCAACCCAAGGCTGAGGGTTTATTACCTCATTTTGTGTATATAGTTCTCGTCTTCCCAA